>APFE031682939.1:0-47125 GCA_000404065.3 Pinus taeda
TTTTACTGAATGGACCGCATGTGTCTGTATGAACTAGCTCAAGAGGCATGCTAGCTGATCCTTCTTTCTCTGGAAGGTTAGTTCTGGTCTGTTTTCCAAACTGACATGATTTGCATATGGTGTTGTCAGGAATTTTGATATCTGGAAGATCGCGAACTGCCTGATATTTGCATGCTTTCCTTATTTGTGAAAAGCTTAGATGTCCCAACCTCCGATGCCATAACCAGTGCTCATCATCCTTGCTTAGATAGCATTGTTGTTGTCCTTCTTCAAATATGTACAGATTATTTGGAGTTCTTTTGCCTTTGATCACTGTTTTACCTGTATCAAGATCACGAACAAGACATCCATTTGATCTGAATATCACCTCGGTTCTTTGATCACACATCTGACTGACACTTAGAAGGTTATGTTTCAATCCATCAACATACAAGACATTTCCAGCCTTGACCTTTTCTTTTAACTGAGCAGTACCTTTTCCTTTTATAGTTGCAGGAGTATCATTTCCAAAAGAGACTTTCTTTCCTTTTTTCTAGAGCAGAATATGACTCAAGTTTTTCTTTATCACCTGTCATATGCTTCGAACATCCACTGTCAATGTACCATAGATTTTCCCGTCCCTCTGCATAAAATGCTATCCCACACCTTTCTGTTTGTGGTTCCTTTATTCTCCATGTTTGGGTGCTTGAGGCTTGTTCCTTTCTCTGCTGAAACCTGCTCCTGCATTCAGAGTCTTCATGACCAAAGTTATTGCAAATAGAACATTCAACTTCATTTTCAAGAACCGAAAAGTTGTTATAGGTCCTTTTTGTAATCCCGGTCATACTTCTTTGTTTTTGAGCTTCCTTAGTCATGATTGTTTTATATGCAACACATTGAGCTGCTTTGTGACCAAAGTTATGGCAAGAAAAGCATTGTCCATTGAAGAAACTTCTGCTGTTATCGAATCTACTGGCCAATTGATTGTAATTTCTCTTGTTATCTATTCTTGAACCAAATTGAGAAGATTTTACCTGTGGCTGGTTGTAGCTTTTATTCACCCTTAAGATGGATTGCCCCTGATAGTTTCTATTTGCAATTCGTCCCTGTTTTACCTAATGGTCTTCATTGTGCTTTTGCTCATTTCTTCTTGCTGCATCAAGATAACTTTTTGAGGTGGATGCTTGAGAAGTTTCTCCATTATAGCCCAGACCTGTCTTGTTTAGAGGAGACCGTTGCACATTGATAATCTCATTCAAAGTTTCAGATCCTTTGACAAACTTAAGATTAATAGCTTTTGTTTTCTCAATCTCTTTTCTAAGACCAACAATTTCACCTTCTAATTTTTCAAGATGTCTTTCCTTTTCATCAATTTTAGATTGTAGAGTATCAATGATCATATTCTTCTCTTCTATACATCTCTTAAGTCTAGTAATTTCTTCATGAAAGTAATCCACATCTATATCATCCATATAATCATCATCTTCAAATGCCATTAACAATTTATATTCATTACCTCGTTCATCTTCATCACTGTTTGATAGACCATCACTGTCTTCATGAGTTTAGTAGCTTTTTTTACTTGCACTCTGTTTCTTGTTCCATCTAGCAGGTTCCTTTCCTTTATCCTTATAAGGACATTTTGCAGCATAATGACCTACTCTTCCACAAGCAAAGCATTTAAAAGGCAACTTACCTCTGAACCTTCCAGAACCCTTTTGAAGATTTCTGACAAAGTTTGATTCTTCTTCCTCTTCTTCTGGAACGTGGCTTGCTTCATAATAATCTCCTTTGCCTGATGCCTTGAAAGCAGCTTCTCTTCTATCTGATGGACCTCCCTTTCTCATTTCATAGGCAGTTAGAATTCCATGTAGCTGAGACATAGTAAGAATTCGTAGATTTTCTTTTTCTTCTATTGCAGATACTTTAGATTCAAACTTGGGGGACAATGATCTTAGAACCTTTTCAACCACAATAGCCTCTTTTATTTCTTCACCCAAATTTTTCATACAATTAACAACTTCATCTACCCGAAGAAAATAGTTAGCCACACTTTCATCATTATACATCTTGAGATTCTCATACTGAATCCTGAGAGTTTGAAGTTTAGCACGCTTTACCTGTTCATCTCCTTCATAGCTCGTGACAATTTTGTCCCATATCTCTTTTGCGGATTTATAGTGCATTACCTTCATGAATCCCGATTGGGATATACATCCTAATAGAGTACTGACTGCTTTTGCATTTGTTTCATACTTCTTTTTCTCATTTGTATCTTTAGGAGTAGTTGAAGGAAAAGCATAGCCTATCTCTATGATGTCCCAAACTTCTATACCGAGAGATTGAAGATAGGCAGTAACTCTTACCTTCCAATAATTGAAGTTTGTTCCATCAAAAACTGGTGGCCTGATAGATGCTTCCCTCTCGTAGTTGCTCATGATGAAAGATATTCCTTCAAGCGATCAAGCTTCTTTAGAAGGACCTGCTCTGATACCAATTGTTGAAAATAATATCTGAGGGGGGGGGGGTGAATCAGTATTATCTTGTCCTTTTACCAAATCTTCCTTATTTATACTTTGAATTATTTTTGTATATCAGTACCATAAAATAATGAGCATGAACAAGAAAAACAGACAGTCACATCAAGGAACACCAGATATAAGGTGGAAACCCAATGTGGGTGAAAATCACCTGCTGCAATATGTCTCTATCTTCTTTCAAATTAGAAACTCCTTTACAATGGTCTTGTACTGGTGCAGTCCTTTACCAGTACGTAGGCTGCAACCTGCAGAGAGCTACAACTCTCTCTCGTTTTCCAGTCTCACCTGGAAGGGAGCTACAACCCCCTACTTCTTTACAAGGGCCACTTTTCATAAATTTTCAAACTGGATCCATATACATCAAACGATCATCAAGCACATATAAATTACAGTCAACTGTAGTAACCAGATCAAAATAATAGAACTGAACCCAGAACACTTTATCAACAGAAAAATTCAGTCAACAGAAGATCTTAAGTCAGATACGCAGTTTTCCTTTTACTGGCCTGCGTTGCTACGCACTTCACCCTTTGCTTCTCTGCATATACCCGCAGAGATCCTTCTACTGCACTGCATGACCACGCACTGCTTCTTCTACTGTGCTGCGTATAGTACGCACCCAAATACACTATCATGTGGCATACTTCACTGAAGGCACGTACCCAAAGACATTATCACGTTGCGTACTGTTTCTGTGCGTATGCACCTGAACCACCGTCGCTCTGCGTACCCACGCACTACTCCTTCGTCACCTTAGCATACCCACACACTGTGCCTTTGTCGCCCCTGCGTACCCACACACTTATCCTTCTTCTACTCTGCGTACCTGCGCAGAGGCACCGTTAAACACCTGTGTACATCAGATTAGGGCTAAATTTACAGATCACCAGTGTGCTACAGTTAGACAGATGCCCAGATCTGATCAAGCACTCGGGAGAACACCCTTTACAGATTTGCCTTCCACTTCACTTTCATATAGATCAAGCTTTTTGAAACAATAACCAAAATATTTTAGATCTTAAGATATTCAACCCAAAAGCATACTAAGCCAAATGATCTCCTTTTCTTTATATAGGCAAGCTCTTCCTCAAATCAAGGATCATGGGGCTCAATAATAATAATAAAATAAAACAATACCACGGGCCAGAACCATGATAACACAATACCGTCGGCTAAATACCAAGGGTTAAACATAAGGAACCCCACGTGTGTGCGCTTTACTGCCTTGAAGTGTGTGCACTGGGGGTACGCACCTCATGAATGGGTAACCTGCGTGTCTGGACGCGGTCCCTGCACAGCGTACCTACGGGTACGCATCTTCTGAACTGTTCTCCTGCGTACTTCTTAATTTTCATCATATTGAGAGCCCTTGCCATGGGTGTTGCCATCAAGTACAACATCTGTAACCTATAATCATACCAAAAATATAATGCCAACAAAATGCTGCCACATTCCAGAGTCGTGTCACCGATATGTTCAAGATTATAATCCTTCTGCAGTTCACACCCTTACCTCCTCCTATGATATTTTGTTTCACCATCTACAACTTGTTCCTTATTTTGTGTCATTGATGAGGGAAACATCATGGCCCTCTTGTGATGGATCATCTCCTATCGACACCAGCTCATTATCTAGGAGATTGATCTGGATTTCCCCATTGGTACCCTGGAACTTGCATGCCTCAATGGAAAGTTCTTCGTGCCTAATGATAGACTTTCCTCATTGGTCTTCGATTGGGTGATTCCATGGGTGTTCAACTTCAGCTCATTTTTCACACTTAGTGGATTGTACTAGACAATACCTTGAGAGCCATTGGCATTATTGGTAGTTTCTCTCGTGCTTGTTAAAGGTTTACATCATTGACAGGTAATCAAGTGACTTTCTATCATGTTCGACTTCAGCACATATGTTCACATGGTAGAATTTATACTATGATTGGTTGGGTTTCAAGACAATGAACTAAGATTACATATGTTTGGGTTGTGTGGATTGGTTCGTGATTACATATATGACTCTTTGATGGATGGCTGCGACCATACCTAAGTCTTCATGGATGGCTGTGACCATACCTTTGTCATTCTTATGGTCTTATCAACTCGGTGGCTGCGTCCATACCATAGACCAAGTTTCATATGTCTTTTGCATGGCTGCGCCATGCCTAGACTATATGTATTTCACTATCATAGATATCAGTTGTACTTGCACCTGCAGGATCTTCAAGGTGGTTCCAGTTCAGACAATTTTGTAAAGCATTTCGCCCCTCCCACTCTCTCGGGCTTCACACTTTAGGGGGCATTTGTTACACAGTAATTTGTCATTGTCCTCATCTCAGTCCTTCTACTGTGTCATGTGTCAAATAAACATGTTCATATCTTCCCACTGATGTAAGAAGATTAAGCAAATGCTCTTTGTTGTTGCCAATTGACCCTCATTCCCTAAGTTTTTGCCTCGTTGCGAGTAAAACCTTAATATACGTGACATTACCATGTCCATAAGAGTCTCATCACGACTCCATCATAGGTGTACATCTATTTCCCATGACGATTGGATTTCTAAACCTGGTGTGAGGTTATGAGTTGTATATAGCGACAATGGGTCTACGTGCATTGCCTCCTAGCAATGTTGTCGAGAAGAATTATTTTACAGCTTGCAATGATCCAGATTGGCCGAATTCGTTTCAACAGCCGGCCTTCTAGATGGCTCTAGACTTGGTTGTTGGAATAGTTTGGGTTGCCCTTCCCCCTCTGGTATGGTAGTTCCATCATTTGTGCTACCTTCCTTGAGGATGAGCTCCTCCTTCCACATTTCATGGAGACTCCTTCTCCTATTAAAGCACTCACCTTTGCTATGATCTACTAGTTCTTTTGGTTGTGCAGTGCTGCTAGTGCTTTTGACTTTGATAGTTAGCTGGTGTGGGTGTGACAAGTATGGGATTGTTGATAGCTTGAGGAAGGTTGTGGAGTGCCCTTAACTTTGTATTGAAGATTATGAGTGAGAGAGAGATATTGTATGTTGGGAGACCCATCCTAGAAGAGTGAATGCTTGGAGAAAAATATTGGTTGGACCCTCTGAGAAGGCTTGCGACATCAAGACTTGGTTGTAAGCTTTCTCTTGATTCATTATTAATACAATCAATGATGTTTTCCTATGTCTTGTATGTAATTTACTTGAGAGCTGATGACTTCTTGACTTTGTGAGTAAATAAATCACTGTTGTTTCCTGGTTACGTGCTTTGTTGCCTTCCTTGTATTGTCTCAGGTTAATTTCTCATTGAGGAGAAATAAACATAAGATGGAGCAGTGCAATGAAACTTCATCAACCACTGGTTTGAGGTAGGCCATCAACGATGACTATTTAAGGAAATCAATTGTTGATCTGTCTTTGTTGTGACTAGACCCACTCTAGGGCTAGAGGGGTTGCCTCTGTCTGCAGAGGGAACATTTTCCTGCATCACAGGCCACCAATATGGCACAGGGAGGATCTAATGTCATAATAGATCATCCTGATATAACTGTCTCCAAAGAAAAATATCGCAGCTTGGGAGATGAAACAAGGCTAAATGATGCAAGCCTCTACCTAAGGTCTTGATTCCCACTTCAAAGAACAACATAGATCGATACATGTGATAATATGTGTTGATGTCAAACACACATGAAATCATCTGATTACTAGCCAATAATGGATACTGTTAACAGATGCGAGGAAGGCCACCGATAATGGTGACAGTCTCCAACATGCATAGTGCAAACTAACGAGTGTGAAAGATTTTTTTGTCGTCGAACACTCGTAGAATCGCTTAACCAGGAGCCAATAATGAAAACTCATGATTAAACACAAGGTAACCTGCCACTAATGTTTGCAAGCACCAACGCGCTGATTGTGTTTCTGGGTTATCTTCCTATATATAGTGTTGAAGTCGATAGAAGAAACCTATCAAAAGGTAGACAATGATGTGTTCTACATCAGTCAACATGAAACCGGACAAGGATGATTTTGTTTTTTGAAGAATCTTTTGAGCTTTTGCAACTAGAAAATGGAGGGAATGATGAAAGGATATGTAGGATCGATTGATAGAGGAAACAAATGGGAACCCTTGAACAATAGAAGGCATAACAATGGTTTTGACTAGATAGCACTAGATTCATGAACACTACATAGTGTTTAAGATGCAGAGATGCAATTACATCAGGGTATATAGGCTAAAAACTCATAGGTTGGTAGGGTTCATACTGAGAGGCTATCAAAATAACAGCTTATTTGAGGGACCATGTTCAAGGGAAAGAATGTTGCCAAACCACACTTTCGAATACAGGATAGAGTTGTATTGTCCACATTCCCCATTTGATCTTTTAATGATTCTAGATGGGTAAAATCATCGACCTTTTCATGTTTAAAGAGTCTAAAAATGATCGCAAAAAGAACGACTCTTTTCCCTATCTAATTAGTTTAATGAGTCGGGATAGGCAAACTCGTCGATTTTTTCATCTTTTAAGAGTCTGAAAAGTATCGTAAAAAGAACAAATCTATATCTTCTCTGTGTATTTAAATAGTCCAGACTAGACAACTCGATAGTCTTTTCATATTTAGAGAGTCTAAAAATATTGTAAAGAGAGACTCCATGGTGGTCCCTTTGTCATAGTTGTTAACTGGGGGCGATAAAAGCTTGAAAGTATACCCGGATCGATTACTTTTCCATATTTAATCTATTGAACGTGGATAAACAGAAACCTTTTTCCAATAGATGTCGACCTCATTTTGTTACGAGTATGAGGCGACGAACTAAACTCGTGTTTTTTCGTGACACTTTAACGAGCTCAGTAACAAAAACTCGGGATTTTTCATTTTTTAACGAGCAATAAAAAGTACCTAAAAGAATGCTCAGGTCATTTTTAGCAGGTTTAATGAGTAGCAAGACAAAACTCAGGATTTTTATGAGTTTAAAGAGTGAGAAAAAAGTGCCTAAAAAGGATGCTTCATTGGTCTTTTTCAGTTTATGAGCTAGAACAAGATCAAAAAAGAGGTGCTCAAACCATCATTTGCATATATTTAATGAGTGCAAATGATGAAAAACTAGGAGATGTTTATATTTTTTAAAGAGTGATAAAATATCCCTAAAAGTGCTTTACTGATTGTGGTATGGATGTTTAAGGAGCCCTACTACAAAAACTAAGAGACGTTTATATTTTTTAAAGAGCAATAAAATGTCTCCAAAAGTGCTCTGCCATTGTTAGATTGATTTTAATGAGCTTAATGATGAAAAAATGGGGATGTTTATATTTTTTAAAGAGCAATAAAATATCCCTAACAGTGCTCTATAAAGAATTGCATGTAGCTTTCACTGCTTTTCATCCCTGAAAGTACTTTCATCAAAAGCAGTAAAAAGTATAAAAAAACAACAATTTCTATTATCTAGGTTCATGCATGATCAAAAATCATGTAGAATGGACTACTTTCTCTTTAATTATTTTCAAAAAAATCATGTCTCTAGAAGTTATATAAGGAGATGCTTTAAGCTTTCACATGCATCATTTTCACTATTTTGAAGTTTGTGAGAGTTTGTTGGAGCTAAAGAGGAGTAGATTTCCACTGACCATTGCAGTAGATCCAGGAAACAATTCGACGTGTCATCAGTCCCAGGTGATAGCTAAAACCTTGCTTTATGAATTATTAAACCTTTTTTAATAGTTTTATGGGTGGAAATTTGCAGATCTGAGGTGCCCTAGAGCCATTTTTGTGCACTAACGCCCTCCAGATGGCTAGTAGAGAGCGTTAAACACTTTGTACGAGCCATTGGAGGGTGTTAATCCTCCTTATGCAGCACTGGGAGGGGCATTAGGGCTGTAGGGCACATTTGAAATCCTCGTGCATGGATTCCTTAAGTGATTTTGCCCCATTTTAACTATTTTTAGGGTTAGATTGTGCAGGTTTCAGGCTGAAATGGCTCACCTATGGAGAGAACGGGCCCATGATAACGAGGAATTACTGATACGCAATGATCTAGCTTGCATACTTGCATTGCACCGCTGTGATTTGTTGAAGTAAGCAAGGCTAGAGATGACGAAAGGACAAGAGGAGTTACTGAGATTGATCATACAACGTTAGGATGAACACGAGCAAGTGTTCTAAATTGGAGATGAAGAGCTGGCGATTGACTGGGATGATATTTACTTTTTGACTAGTTTGTCGTGCTGTGGGGCACAAGAAAACCTCACTGGTGGCAAGTCAGATCCATGATCTACTTCAGAGTTGGTACAAATTTACTGCATCCCTGGGAGTGGGTTAGTCAGCAACAGAGTACTGATAGAGAGGATTCGATCTTGGTCTATTAGGGTAGTTTTATGGTTGATCATGCATTTGGCGGGGTAAAAAAGTCCCCACGTAAAAACAAAGGCCCAACTGTTGCTTGCCATTGACTATGTCCAACCCCAAATGTTCAACTGGTGTGAAGCAGTGCTTCTGTACCCAACACAGTTTTGGGTATGGTACTATTATAGTCTCATTTTTCCTTGAGAGGTTACCTATCATGCACCCATGGGTGAGCTTAGGTCCCTTTGATTTGAGGGAGCCAAGGTAGGGTCATTGGTCATCACATGATCCTCACACAGGTGGAGGACCACTCCGACACCTTTTTGACAAAGACTTCTTCCAGTGGCTTCACAGCCAGATTGTGATTGTTGATGACTATGCCTGTGAGGCCATGGATTTTACTGGTTACCTAGACTTGATGTTACCGCCTGGGACCAACTGGGGTCTTCAAGGTGAGAATAATCTTGATAGTACTTAAGTATTTTTGCACTTTTGAATTTATATGTAATGTTTTTTAATGATGAGATAAGAACTGAGATAAAACTTTTATGCTTAACACAAATGTGGTACCAGTATGACCTACAGGCGAACCTCGCGATGTGTGATGAGGCGGCCAACTACATGCTGGAGGGGGTGATGCTGATAGTCTCCGTGAGGTTCTGAGGAACCTAGAGGGTTTGACTATGGGTCTCCCCCTCCTTCCTATGAGGGATATTCCCGCTCATATGCAGGGACACACCATTGGTGTACCTGAGCGGTTTCTGTTTCCTCTTCGGAGGGTAGCTAGAGTTGTTTTAGCTTTTCTGGAGCAATAGGCTCGCTTTCGCAGGTCAGATTTTTCATTAGCAAAAAGTAATGCTTTAGCCTCTACCCATTTAATGACATAATCAGTGCATACCAAAATATACTTATTTTGTTTAGATGGCGGATTAATTGGTCCAACAAAATACAAGGCCCATTCTTCAAAATGTTCAATGAGTACCTGAGTTTTTACTGGCATTTCATCTGAATGAGCTGCTTTTCCTACCCTTTGGCAGCTATCACACCTTTTGACATATTATTTGGCATCTCTAAATATGGAGGGTCAATAATATCCTAAATGAAGTATTTTACAGGCTGTCCTCTTGTCATGAAAGTGTCCACCACAAGGTTCATCATTACATGCCTTAAGAATTTTAGGCATTTCATCTTCTCGAACATATCTTCTGATCATGAGATCTGAACTTGTTTTACACAATTCGTTAGCAGTCCATGAGTAACTTGCACTTATTTGAATGATTTTTATTTTCTCCTCAGGAAACAAATGTGAAGGTAATTTTCTTGTGACTAAGTAATTAGAAATATCTGCAATCCAAGGGGTCTGAGTAGTTACTACAAAAGTATATTCATCACAAAGTTTATCTTCAACTGGAGTGTCATATTTGATACTTTGAATTCTAGACAAGAAATCAGCCACTATGTTTTGTTTTACAGGTCTATCTAGAATAGTGATGTTGAATTCTTGCATGAGTAATAACCATCTTCTAACTCTGCCATTAGTAATAGGTTTATTCATTAAGTACCTAATTGCAGAGTGATTTGTATGAAGCAAGGTTTCATAGACTATTATGTAATTTCTGAACTTGTTGATAGCATGAACAACATCTAAGAATTCCTTTTTAGTTACAGTGTAATTTAACTCAGTGAGAGTCATATTCTTGCTTGTGTAATAGATGGCATAGGGGATCAAATGTTTTTGTCTTAATACAACTCCCAGAGTTGTATCTGAAGCATCTATTGAAATATGAAAAGGTAGTTTCCAATTTGGACCTCTTAAGATGGGTGCTTCAGAAGTTTTTTCTTTCAAAGTCTCAAATGCCAACTAGCAATTAGGATTCCATTTGAAATCATAATCTTTGGTGAGTAATTTGAAGAGTGTGGATGCTAGTTTAGTGAAATTTTCTATAAATCTTCTATAGTATCCTATGAATCCTAGAAAAATTCTAACATCCTTTTGACAACTTGGAATTGATAGTTTAGAGATGAATTCAACTTTAGATTTATCAACTTTAATTCCATCTCCTGAAATGTGATGTCCTAAAACAATCCCTTCTGTAAACATCATAAAACAATTTTCATGGCTTAGTGAAAGGTTTGCTTCCTTACATCTTTTAAGAACATTTTCCAAATTTTCTAAAGCTTCTTCAAATGTATTCCCATAAACTGTAAAGTCATCCATATACACCTATATACAATTATGTATTAAATCAGAAAAAAATCCCTAGTACTACTCTTTGGAATGTTGCAGGTGCATTGCACAATCCAAAAGGAAGTACTTAGTAGGAATAAGTTCCCTATGGACAGGTGAACATGGTTTTATCTTGATCTTCAAGTGCTACTTGAATTTGATTATAACCACTAAAACCATCCAAAAATGAGAAATATTTCTTACCTACTAATGTATCTAACATTTGATATATAAAGGGCAAAGAAAAATGATCTTTTAGGGTAGCTTTATTCAATTCTCGATAATCAATACATACCCTCAATTTACCATTCTTTTTAGGCACAATCACTAGAGGAGAAACCCACTGGCTCTCCGAAATTGGGTGAATGAAGTTTACATTTAGCGATTTTTGCAACTCATCTTTCACAATTTCCCTAAGATTTGGATTCATCCTTCTTTGAGGTTGTCTGATAGGTTTACAATTTTCCTCAATGTACATGTGGTGTATACAAGTATTAGGACTAATTCCTTTCATGTCAGTGTATTCCCATGCATATGCAGAAGAATATTGTTGTAATGTTTTGATTAGCTTTTCCTGTTGTAATTTTTCCAAGTTATCATTTATGTTCAATGTTTTCCCTGGAAATATTTAAACTGTAGAGCTACCAAATTCTTCCATAGAATAAAGAGACATCTTCCTAGATGATAAATATTCAATATTGTATTTTTCTTGATATTGATCATGTTCAAATTCTCGAGATGATTCAAAATTTTCAATTACGTTGAAGATTTGGCTATCTTCACAAATGGTTGAAATAGTAAAGAGAGGCTAAATATTATTTTCATCATCAATCCATTCTTTGTCATCTATCTTTGTGATTGTTCTTGCTGGAGGATATAGAGTGAATTTCTTAGTTGAGTTACCATCAGAGATATACATATCACCAGATCTACAGCTAAAGAAAGCAACAATTGTAACCAGCTAAGGTCTTCCTAATATAAGTGGATGTCCTCCTAGATTGTTCTTAGGGGTTAATATCATAAAATAAACAGGGTAGTCCCAAGATTCTAAGGACACTGAAATATATTCTAACACACCATCTGGTTCGATTATAGATCTATCTGCCAATTGCAGTACTGTAGGTGTATAAAGAAGGTTAGGAAGTTTGAGTTGTTCCATCATTTGTTTGCTCATGATGTTAATTGTTGCTCCTAAATCAATCATTGTATTTCGAATTTCAAATCCATTGATATGTGTTTTTACGAATGGACTTACTGGATCTACATATTTTTGTATGACAATTTTTCCCATCATTATGTCTGCTATTTTTCTTGCCAGCTAAATTCTTTTTATTTCTTTTGTTTTCCTTCCTGGTTTGTCCATGCTCAACTCCTTTATTATTTTAGCTAGAATTGGAATGTCCTTAATGGCTTGTAACAAAACAATTTTGATACAAACATTTTTGAATTCATCTAGAAAATCACAATTAGGTAACATAATATGCTTTTCTACCCCTTTATGAACTTGTAATATTTCAGGAAAAGGAGGTGTAGAAGTAGATACTGGTAGTTTCTCTATGATAGGAATTGAGTTTATTGGTTATTTATATTTTTCATCTTCAGTATTATGGTTTTGAAGGTATGTTCCCTCAAACCTTTTACTTTTTTGTAGAGAATCTTCCTCAGAATTGTCTTGTTCTTAAATAACTACAAAAGACTTTTTCTTTTCTAATATCCTGCTAGAACTCAGTTGGACATCATTGAGATCTAGAGGAGTGAACATATAAGTTGGAAATTGTTGTCGTTCCACCATATAGGTATTCTGAGGATTTTTATTTTTGGGGTTTTGTAATGGTTGGGCAGGTAAATAATTTGGTCTCTGTGGGAATGGTAGTGAAAGTTGAGGATTATGGTTTTGAAGTAGGGGCTTTTGATTTTGTTGAGGAATTTGTTGGGGAGGATAGTTTGGATATGATGGAGGATATTGATAGTATTGAGAGAATAATCCATAGGGATTTTGCACTCCTTGAGCCCAAGGTTTAGATTGAGATTGAGATCGAGGCCGAGGTTTCTACCAAGAATTCCAATTTGGTGGGAGCTGAAAATAAATTTGGTTGTTAAAACTCTATTTTTCTGGCTCATGCCAAGGTCTTCTAGAGACAAAGCAAAGAGATTCTGTTGGATTTGAAATTTCTTCCTCTTGAAAAACAACCTTAAGACTAGGAACTGAAGGACAACTCTTGGTCTCATGGTTTTTTGAAAAAATCACACAAGTCTCTATGATTTTTGTGTACAAAGGGCATTCTCTTAAATCATGCTTTTTCTGCATTTGGGACATAAAATAGCTAAAGCATCAGTCTCGGCTTTCTGCTTCTTTTGTAACTTAACGGTGTCTATCTGTTCACTAAGGCTCCCTAGAATATTTGTTTCAAATTTATCAACCATGTTTCCAATTTCTTCCCTACTCACTAATCCAGTTGCAGATTTATTCACTCTAGCAAGAAAAGGATCTCTTGGACCTTTCCCAGTTTTGGATTTTCCTCTTGAGAGGTAAACACATAATTCTCTAATGTCATTTAATAGGATTTGAGAGATATCTCCCTTCCCCATCATGTTAAGGATGTATATCCACTCATCTATAATGGATTTTAATAAAAGCACTTTTAAAGTATCTCAATCTAAGTTTTCCATTTTTTCTCTTTTTAAGTTGTAGTTGAATCTTTCAATTAAGTCCTCCAAATTTTCATTATCTTTTTGCATCATTTTAAACACTTCATATCTGTGATTTATAACCATGACATAATCCAAATACCTGTCGAAAAATTCTTTCTTCATATCATTCCATGTTCTAATAGACTAAGTGACCAATCCCACAAACCATTTTAAAGCAACTCCTTTCAATGTTGAAGGAAACAATTTAAGTTTTTGAGAGTCTTGTAAATAATCATAAGTTCTGCACAAGACTTCAAATTCAAATAAAAAGGTTTTAGGATCTTCAATTTTTAATCCATGAAAATTAGGGAGGAAAGAAGGTGAGATATTTTTCATTGTGGCATATATTTCTTCACTAACTATAGGGAACCCAAAAGAATTATCAACTTCCTTATTTCCTCTACATTATCCATTATTTCGTCTATCTCTTCCTCCTCCAAATAGTGTAAATTCTCTATTCAGAACTCCCTCTCCTTCTTCTTCGCTTCCTGCTGGTGGGCTCTAGTATTGCAACAATAATGCTGCAACTCCTGGGACTCCCTTCTTTACTTTTATCAACCCGGTAGTTCGTAACAAACTTGGAAGCGATGGCACAAGTACTGGTTCTTACCGCGACTGTCACTTGGTCAGCTGGCACAAGTCTGCTAGGAGCTTAAGCCAACTTATATGAGCTCTAAGAAGAAGCTTTTTAACTGATGGATGGAAGCTAACTCAAAGGAAGCTAATCTACTTGCGGAAAGAAACTGAAAAGATGAAAGGAAATGAAAACCCTAGCAAACCCTAATTTTACCAGCTAGCCCTACTGATGCAAGAAAGAGGATGCAAGTTACTGAGAAAGATGCCATTGACTTCTAGGAAGGTGAAATACATGTGTCTAAGCTACTTCTATCTCAAGAAAACATATTTTTGTATTTTTGAATAAGTTGTTAGAATTATCATGCATGTGCTTTAACTATTTTTTTGACTGTGCAGAGGTGGATTGGTGAGAGGGAATGCTTGCAGGATGCCGGGAAGGTTCGGAGAGGGCCTAAGGGGTCCCTATCACCCTTCCAGAGAGTTTCACAGAGTTTGGCTATCAAGAAACTGCTTTCGTGAGCTTCTACAGGAAGTCTGCAGGGGTTCTACAGGATGTTCTGGAATTTCTACAGGATGTTCTGTAATTTCTATAGGATGTTCAGAAAGGGGATCTTGGAGGGTTGATGGAGGAAGAAAGGTGAATAATTGGGTATGGAGGTGAGATAAGGGTGTGAGGAGGTCCAGGACTTAGTGGATGGAGTTGAGGAGTGGTGAGGATGGTTGGATTTGTTCAATGAGGGGTAAAGCAATGTTGCACAAAAATATGGGAATTATGGCAAAGCGAGCGAATGTGGAAAACGTAAGGCAAGAATCTAGGTTAGAGGATGGACTAGGTGGGATTGATGGAGTACGGGTAGATAGAGAAGTATTACAGGTGCTCTGCAATTTATTTCTCAAACTGAACAAAAAAAGACTTGGAAAATCAAGGACCTAGCTACTTTAACCTAATCTGCCCTAGATAACAGCAAAAAAAATGAATAGAAGTTTATTTGCAACGAAATCATGTGAAATAACTATGCAACTAAGAAATCAAGAACCTGAGCATGTGACCACAACTGGTATCAACTTCTGCAAATGAGAATCTAACACTAATAATTGCATGGTGTAGCAAAGACAATGTTTTTGGTGGTAGCAAGGTCACCTTGGTCCCAGCTCATGATCCCACTGAGGGAGAGGTGAGATCAGAGGTGCTTGATAGCCGTTTTCTGAAGATTGTCTCAGTTATCAACCTATCAAATAAATCTAAACATGAAAAGGCATTATGATTCTGGTATGGCTCTATGATACAGGTGTTGTACTTGATGGCAACTCACTCAAGTGGCAATGGTCTGTTCAAACTCTCAAAATGATGAAAATTAAGAGGCTCGCAGGTGAATGGTTCAAAAGGTGCGGACCCCCAAGTTGCCCATATAGGAGGTACAGTCATACCCGCAGGTTACCCATTCAGAAGGTGCGGACCCCAGTGCACACACTTCAAGGCAGTAAAGCACGCTCTCGTGGAGTTTCTTATGTTTGGCTCGTGGTATTTAGCCCGTTGATCTTGATTCTATGGTTTTGGCCCGTGGTATTGCTTTATATTAGTATTATTATTGAGCCCCATATTTTTAGGCCCCTTGTATTGGTTATCTATGGTATTGATCCATGATTTTAGGAAGAGCTTTCCTATATAAAGCAAAGGAGATCACTTGGCAAAGTATCTTTTGCAAGTTGAATATCTTAAGATCGGAAATATCGGGTTGTTGTACCAGTGAAGTTAAAAGCGAATCTATGAAGGATAATCTCTCGAGCGCATAATCAGATCTTAGCATCTGACTATCGGTGGCACACTGGGGGACTGCCATTTCGGCCCTAATCAAAAGTACGCAGGTGATTAATGGTGCAAGTGCGTGGGTACACAGAGTAGAAGAAGGCGAAGTGCGTGGGTACGCAGAGCAAGAGAAGGCGAAGTGCGTGGGTACGCAGAGCAGAAGAAGGCGCAATGTGTGGGTACGCAGCGCGACAGAGGTTCAGGTGCGTAGGCACAGGGAAAGTACGTGGCGCTTCAGAAGCCGCAGGTGCGTAGGTACGTGGTGCAATAGCATCTGTGGGTGCGTGGCTATAGTAGCAGTACGCGGCGCGATAGTATCTATGGGTGCGTGTCTGCAGTAACAGTACACAGCGTGATTGAACAGACAGTGCATGGATACGCGCTGTGGCAGAAGGGTCTCTGCGGGTATACGTAGGGAAGCAGAAGGAGAAGTGTGTATGCACGCAGACCAGAGAAAGGAAAACTGTGTATCTGTCTTAAGATCTTTTGTTGGCTGAATTTTTTGTTGATAAGGTGTTATGGGTTTAGTTTACTATTACTATTGATCTGGTTACTGCAGTTGACTGGGTGATTTTCTTGTACTTGATGATCTCTTGATGTTTTATGGATCCAGTTTGAAAATTTATGAAAAGTGGTCCTTGCAAGAAAAGAAGTAGGGGGTTGTAGCTCCCTTCCAGGAGAGACTGGAAAATGAGAGAGAGTTGTAGCTCTCTGTAGGTTGCAGCTTGCGTACTAGTAAAGGACTACACCAGTACAAAACCTTTGTAAAATAAGTTTCTAATTTGAAAGAAGATAGAGACATATTGCAGCAGGTGGTTTTCACCCACATTAGGTTTCCACCTTACATCTGGTGTTCTTTCGTGTGACTATCTGTTTTCTTTGTTCATGCTCATTATTTTATGGTACTGACATGAAAAAATTAATTCAAAGTGTAATTAAGGAAGATTTATTAAAAGAACTTAATAATACTTATTCACCCCCCCTCTCAATATTATTTCCAATAGTTATTTCTCAAACTGAACAAAAAAATACTTGGAAAATCAAGGACCTAGCTACTTTAACCTAATCTGCCCTAGATAACAGCAAAGAAAATGAATAGAAGTTTATTTGCAACGAAATCATGTGAAATAACTATGCAACTAAGCAATCAAGAACCTGAGCATGTAACCATAACTGGTATCAACTTCTGCAAATGAGAATCTAACACTAATAATTGCATGGTGTAGCAAAGACAGTGTTTTTGGTGGTAGCAAGGTCACCTTGGTCCCAGCTCATGATCCCACTGAGGGAGAGGTGAGATCAGAGGTGCTTGATAGCCTTTTTATGAAGATCATCTCAGTTATCAACCTATCAAATAAATCTAAACATGAAAAGCTTTTTTAATCATCAACAATGATCTAGGTAACCAAGAAAGATTCTAATCTACTTAACAGAAATTATTTTGCAAGGATACTAAAAACAAATAACAGTACATAAAGGAAGCCTTGGCACTTGGGTTGGGCCCAACCCCAAGAGCTACAGGCTCCTAAGAAAAACTCAGAACTGATGCCAAATAAATTTGCTTTCCATTACTCGAAAATAACCATGTCACAAAGAAAGTTGTATAGCAGCAGCTACAAAATGAGCTGAGAAAATAACAACACTATAGTGAAAAATACAACTATTCAAAAAGTAACCTACGAAGGCTAGAAGCCTTCCTATTTATGCACTACGAGGGTCTCTAATAGCCCTCCTTAACTCAAGGGGCTCGATTTCTCAAACTGCCAGTGATCAACCACTTTACACAATACTTCTCGGCTGCCCTTGGGAATCATTTTCGGTGGCCTACTGAACTCCGAGCCGAGGGTGGATATTTCGAGGAAGGGGCCATTTAATGCAGGGGACACCCTTCCTACGAATCCTCACCCTTTTTCCTTCATGCTTGGCCGTCATCTGGCTCATAATTGCTTGGCCTTAGTCCAAATTTTTCCAAAAACCTACATTAACCACGTGTTAGCCGTCTTGGTCAAGTGACTATCCTCATTCATTTAACTAACATAAATATACTCAAAAAATATGCATAAACTATGAAAAATGGTGGATTGACGAAGAATAGTTAGGCAAAATGAGCCCAATAATTTACCCAATTTCGGGGCTCATCATCACCCCCCTGATGAATGGGTTTCTCATCCTCTGAGAAACTAATCTAGCTCATCATCCTTGATTTCCTTGACTGCCTCCCTCACACCCCAGGCCCCTGAGGTGATATCTTCTTCATGGTCATGAAATCCTGCCTTTCTTTCCACTTCTTCCCACTGCTTGTGTTCCTCCTCTTCTTTGACTCCTTCCAGTAGCCCCAAAATCAAGGGAGGACTAAACTTTAGGCCGATCCAGTTGGCCTGAAGATTCTGCATGGACTGTTTGTAGAAGGGTACCCTTGCCAAGGCCTCCCTCATCCTTGTTGGGGAGTGGTATTCTCTTATTTTTAGGCTGTGGGACAGTGTGTTCCACCTCCGAGTGCAAGCATCAACACAATTATCCCCCAACCGTCTCTCCATGTCCTCAAAATGGGCTATGGCTTGAGCTTGTCATTCAATGTAGTCTGCTAGGGCCTAAGAGTCATTGGCCAAGTGCTGGTGGGTGTATATTAAAGTTGAGGGATCCTCCAACTCTGCTATGATAATTAGTGGCTCCTTTAGTTCCCTATCCATAACATTTCAAACCTCTGCTCCTCTCTTTTCTTCATGATTTAGCCAAGAGGCCATGGCCATAAGTTTCACATCTCTTGCCGCAACGTTGGGATCCCAGAAATTCATGTTGGAAAGGGCCAAGTTGTGTAGTTAGAACTCTGATAATTTGGCCTTGTCCTCTGATGAGCTACTGTCACATAAAGCCATGAATTGATGGCAGTTTTGAAATGGAGTGGTGCCCCTTTGGGCCAAGGTGTTAATATGGAATTGCAACCACTGATCCTGAAGGTATAAGGCATATGATTTGGTAGGTTGCCTACACTGCATTGCCTCCACTGCCCAGCTGGCCATGCAGGCTAGTTGGGCCTCCTTCTCTTTTACCTGTTGCCTTAGAGACTGTATCTCCTGTGCTGCTTGCAATTCGTTCTCTTGTAGTTGTTTAGTTAGTGCCTCAATTTCAGCCTACAACCCATCTCTTCTCTGTTTTTCATCAAGGTTTTCTTTGTCTGTTGTGGGCTCCTCTTGTTGCTGTTGTTCTCCCAAGGTGTGGGGCCTGTCTTCCTTATAGTGTCCCTGTAATTGTAGCTGCTATTTAAGCTGCACATTTTCTTCCTGCAGCTTAGCCTGCTGGCTGCTTTCCACATGCCTTACCATAGCCAATTCCTTTCTTGCCTCCTTGAGTTATTCTTCTAGGGGACCTATATTTGCCACACCATTGGACTTGGTGATCTTCATCTAAGTGTGGGTCCTCACTCTCTCTTCTTCTAGTACAAAGAAAAGTGGCACCGCGAATTTTTGGGGAATTATCTTTCTAGCCTCTAACAGGTTATAGTAGGAGCCCAAGCTAGTCTCGAGGCTTGGTTCCACAATGTTCTCAGCCTTTTCTTCCTCCTGTGATGATTTAGTTACCTTTTCTTCTAATTCCTCGGTCTCATTTAGTCTAGCCAACGTTTCCTGTAGAACTGTCTCAGCATCCTGTAGAGAGGTCTTTGTGTCCATCATTTTAATCTTTTCTTTCCAGGTGGACGTTTTCGGGCTTTCTCATTCATAGGTGATGGATGCCTTTGAAGGAGACCTTTCCTTTTGTTTAGCTATGGTGTCCTCAATTGTAATTAGCTCCTTTGACTATGACCGAGGTCTACCAGTTTTTATCCATGTGCTCCTTCTTGCCTTAAAATACATGGAAGGCTCCCTTTTTCTCTTCCCTTTTTGTTTCGAAGATGTTCTTACGGCAGCCAGCACAGCTGATGCCTCCCTAGCCAAAATATCAGGTAATTTCTCCTTTTGCTGCTCTGTTTTCATACTTCCTGTAGAAAGACATGTGTCATCTAGTTTCATGCTTCCCATAAAAACAGTTTTCATGCTTCCTGTAGAAACTGTTTCAACTGTTTTGGTCTACTTGGCTGGATGTGTCTTTCCTTTCAATTTCTGTGTGGTTGCCTTGGTTGTGCCCTCCTTTGTTTGGACTTTTTCAGTCCTCTGTGCTCTACTCTGCAATTGTTTCTCCCTGGGTGTTTGTGCCATTGTTCCTCCCACAGTTTTAGGCTCAGCAATTTGGCCTTTTCCTCGTTCCTCTTTCTGTCCTTTTTGTGTTTGTTTGCCCTGTGTTTCTTTACCACCGGTTTTGTCTACTGCCTTAGTGTGTTCCCTTTCTTCACTACTAGATGAGGTGAGCTCCTCAGCTAGAATTCAAATATCGTCATCTTTGGACATGTTGCGGAAAATCTCCCAAGAGAGGGGGACAGTGTAGGTGTGGAGGGCATCTTCCACTAAAATATTGATGAGCCCATGATGGGCTAATTGATTCGGTGTCCCTTCCTGTTATAGACATTTTTGGGCACTTCAACCCCAATCACAAATGTCCATAAACTGAGGGCCCTTACGTCCCTAAAAGGGTTGCTTCACTGCCTAAAGGAACAAGGTCAACTGATTACATCATCTCCCATAAGTTCTCCATTGAAAAACTGCTCATAAATGGTAAAAACTGGACCATACTGAAAGCTCCATGTAGGGGGTGCGATGCATATCACCTTCCCAATGTACAGGGTGTGATGCATACTACTTTTTTCCTCTGTAGGGTGTGATGGTCAGGAATGGACAAATGGAAGGGACCAAAATGCGAGGTGGAAGATCATGGAATCTTCCAGAAGCTTCCCCTCTAACACTTGCCACTCCATTTTGGACCAGAGATGAGTAAGAGATATTCATTCCCCAGTGGAGTCGCCATTTTGTTATACGGGAATAGTGTCCACACGGATGGCGCTATTCCCACTAAGATGTGCGGCTATCTTAGAAACAAACAATCAAAGTCTACTGTTGATTCCTTTTATGAAAATAGATGAGAGGAGAACCAAGAGGGCCAACCTGAGTCTTGCGCTCGATTCCCTCTGCTTCTTGATAGAGTTTTGTTGCTTGCTCTTTGTATTCTTAGCTTCAAAAGGGACTTGTAGAGTCACAACAACATACTACTATGCAAGAAACAAGGATCTAAATTCACAAATAATGTAGGATCAGATGTACATTAACCATGTACAAGCATATATAAATAAGTACACTAGGATATGGAAGGAAACAAGAATAACTTCATTCAGATAAAAGTAGCAAGAGGATTACAACCATGAGCAACTCTGACCTAGCATCATCCTCCAACTAAGAACCCCTTCTTTCACCTCAAGCAAAGAAAAATCACCCAACACTGTGAATGTACACAAGAATACTGACAACACTTCTCTATAGATTACAAAATTCCAGCCTCCTGAGAATTTTGTAATCTTTAGAGAAGTTCTCTTAGTATTCTTGTGTATATTCACAGTGTTGGGCGATTTTGCTTTTCTTGACGTGAAAGAAGGGCTTCTTAGCTGGAGGATGATGATGGGTCATAGTTTCTCATGGTTGTAATCCTCTTGCTACATTTATCTGAATAAAGCTATTATTGTTTCCTTCCATATCCTGGTGTACTTGTTTATATATGCTTGTATATGGTTAATGTACATCTCGTCCTATGTTATTTGTGAATTTAGATCCTTGTTTATTCAACCCCAATCACAAATGTCCATAAACTGAGGGCTCTTAAGTCCCTAAAAGGGTTGCTTCACTGACTAAAGGAACAAGGTCAACTGATTACATCATCTCCCAGAAGTTGTCCACTCAAAACTACTCATAAATGGTCAAAATGGGACCAAACTGAAAGCTCCATGCAGGGGGTGTGATGCATATCACCTTCCCAATGTACAAGGTGTGATGCATACTGTTTTACTCCTCTGTAGGGTGCGATGGTCAAGAATGGACAGATGGCAGGGACCAAAATGCGAGGTGGAAGATCATGGAATCTTCCAGAAGCTTCCCCTCTGACACTTGCCACTCCATTTTTCGACCAAGGATGAGTAAGAGATCTTCATTCTCCAAGTGGAAGCAGGAACTATCAGAGAGAAGACACTAATCAAGATCCCAAAAGATGAGTCACCTCTCTGTAATCATCTATATATGGATCCCTCATCACAGAGATCCAGAGGCTGGAATTTTGTAATCTATAGAGAAGTGCTGTCAATATTCTTGTGTATATTCATTGTGTTGGGTGATTTTGCTTTGCTTGAGGTGAAATAAGGGCTTCTTAGCTGGAGGATGATGCTGGGTTAGAGTTTCTCATGGTTCTAATCCTCTTTCTACTTTTATCTGAATAAAGCTATTCTTGTTTCCTTCTATATCCTGGTGTACTTGTTTATATATGCTTGTATATGGTTAATGTACATCTGATCCTACATTATTTGTGAATTTAGATCCTTGTTTGTTGCATAGTAGTATGTTGCTGTGATTCTACAAGTCCCTTTTGAAGCTGAGCAAACAAAGAGCAAGCAACAAGACTATATCAAGAAGGAGAGGGAATCGAGCGCAAGACTCAAGTTGGCCCTCTTGGTTCTCCTCTCATCTATTTTCATAAAAGGAATCAATAGTAGAATTTGATTATTTGTTTCTAAGATAGCCACATATCTTAGTGGGAATAATAGCATCTGCGTGGACACTATTCCCGTATAACAAAATTCTTTTTCAAAACGAAGTGAAAACAAGAGAGACACTTTGCGATTTTGAAATGGAAATTGCTTTTCGACACTTTAAAAGTAGTAAATTAAATCTTATGCAATGATAACCATATAATCAACTATCTAAAACAATGGGATTTCTTTCTAAAAATGAAAATGACAGCTATGACACTTTTAGATCTAGAGACGATAGTTTGACTATGTTATTTTTTGCAAAAGAGAACTAAAACAATGCACAATACATAAAAAACGTTTATAGTTCTTTGCACTAAGGAGGTGGAATAATGCAAGAGAAGGGAGTATTCACAGAAGCACACTGATTATAGACAACAAAAAATCTTGAATAAGATTGAAAACAGTGAGAAAAATCCACAGTCGGGGGGTAAAATCAGTCCTCCCTGACCATCGCACCTGTTACACAGTGAACTCAGTATGCAGCGCAATTACTCCATTCGGGAAGTGCGATGCATATAGGCTGCCTTGAAGGCAGGGTGTGATGGTTACAGTCTGAGACTCTGAACGAGATTTCACTCACAGTTTGCAGTTTAGTTTAGCTATTTAAGCTGAATAAGTATTGATCAATGTATGTAAAAACACAGGGGTGAAGAAAAGCCAGGGAGACTCATCTCCTAGGAAACCTTCTGCAAACCCTTCTGGGAATGTGAAACCCAAAACTCCATGTCATATATGTGACGAGGATCACTGGACACGAGACTATCCATTTAGAGAAGAACTTAGAAAATCTTTCAAAAGTTCAAAAACCTCGGTTGTATTGACTGATCCGTTTCCGAACCCAGGAACGAATATGGTTGCTAACGAAAATTCTTCCCCGTCCCAAGTGCTAATGTTGTCAGTCTTGAAGCAACTGAATGACACTCTTATAACGACAAGGAGTAAAGATTACGGGAATCCAGAAATTTTGAGCAACAAGGACAATGAACAACCTAGTAGTTCAACAATGACTTCAACAGAAGTCGTGCCACCCATCATTCCTGAATTAACAATAAAACCACCAAAGGGAGTAGTACACAAATCGACGTTTAATCCTCGTGCTCGAGTAGCACAACACTATAATATAGTGGAGGATTTAGCCCAATCGCCATCCGCGATGTTGACTCTTGAATTGCTGCAAAATTGCCCCTCCCAAAAGCAGGCTTTATTGTCAGCAATAGGTGGGATTGACCCAACGGATTCCAATATTGTATATTTTAATCATAAAGGATACGCCCCTCAGTTACCAGCTCAACTAGCTTTCCTCATTCAAGTGAAAGCCCTCAATAAAACTGTTCATATAACAATTATTGATGAGGGGGCATCCACATGTATCATGTCGATGAGTTGCTGGAAAACTCTGGGGTCTCCCTCTTTGTCGTGATCGTCAACAACGTTAAAAGCATTTGATGGATGAACGTACACCCCGTATGGGATACTAAGTAACTTACAAGTCAAACTAGGGGGTAAAACAGTAGAAATCGATGTTCAAGTCATCGATGGAAATCTTGACTACAACATTCTACTGGTAAGACCATGGATATGTGCCATGGCAGCTGTTGTATCGACCTACTTTAGGAAAATTGCATTTCCTTTCCAAGGAGGAATTACAATCATCGACCAACAATGTTTTCTCCCCAACAGTTCGCAAGTTACGGGAAGCATTCCAATGATCCACGGAAGCCCTAGCATGCTTCATAATATCGGAGTAGGCCTACTAAAAGAACCTACGTTGATGGGAACCTTTACCCTACCGCCTCCTAACAATTTGGAGGAAGTGGCTAATGTAGGAACCTACAATATGATATCTTCCATTCAGAAGATATCAGAAAACAATGTTAAAATGGATCATTCGCATTTTTTGCCTCTAACCCTGCTGGAAATATTATAGCAATCAATGTTCTTAGCATGGGAGGCAAACCAACATCAACGCTCGTCAAGAATTTGGATAGATAGGTCTAAGGAATATGGCACCCCTTCAGATCCTTGGTCACAAGTACACCTTACAAACGAAGGAATCATTCAATCAATGATGATCGATGGGGCACCATGGGAAGATCACCACCATCGTTCCCATCTTCCGACTTGTAAAGAAGATAATTCCGGTGACCTACAACATCCTTCAGTATTTGACTTTCTGATGAATACTGTAAATACGGTGGATTCCGAAAGAAACCTATCCCATATCGAAGAGACTATTGCCATAAACATCTCAACCAAAACAGATGTTGTAGAGAACATTCATGTTGGCAAATCTTGTTCTTATTCCGAACTGGAAATATATAGCACTCTCTTTCACAAGTTTAGAGATGTCTTTGCTTGGTCATATGATGAAATGCTAGGTATCGACTCTAGCATAGTTGAACACGAGATTAAGATGTATCCATATGTCAAACCGGTACGATAATGGCTAAGGCAGGTGCACCCCCAAAAAGCCATTGCCATCAAGGCAGAAGTCGAAAAACTCCTCCATGCTGGTTTCATTTACCCCGTTCCTCTAACCGATTGGGTATCGAATATTTTTCGTGTTATGAAAAAACAAGGAACGATTATAGTGTGCGTTGATTACAGGGATGTAAATCAAGCTTGTCCAAAAGACAACTACCCTACACCCTTTATCGACCAAATTATTGATGAATGCGCCGGTTGCGAAATCTTTTCATTCATGGATGGATTTTCTGGGTATAATCAAATAAATATCTGCCCACAGGACCAGTCAAAGACTGCATTCATTTGTCTGTGGGGCACATTCACATATCACAAGCTACCCTTTGGTTTGAAGAACGCAGGGGTGACTTTTCAGAGAGAAATGAACTATGCTTTCCACGACATCAAAAACATCATTCAACCTTACCTCGACGATCTCCCAGCTCATTTGCGAAAGCGGACTAATCATCCACGCCATTTGAGAGCAATATTTCTACGTTGCCGGAACTACAAGATAAGAATCAATCTGCACAAATGTGTGTTTTGTGTCAGTTCTAGTCGTTTATGTGGCTTCATTGTCTTAAAGGATGGGAATTGTCTTGACCCTTGTAAGGTTCAGGGAATCATTGATTTGCCTCCACCTTCAAGCCTGCTTCAGATTCAGAAACTTCAAGGGAAAGAAAATTTCCTCAGGAGGTTCATTCAAAATTATGTTGATTTAGCTAAATGTTATACCCGTCTGTTGAAAAAGGATATACCCTTCGTTTGGGACCAGGTCGCTCAATCCTCCTTTGACGCTTTAAAGAAATATCTAATACAAGCATCATTAATATATGCTCCCGATTATCAGAAAGACTTTAACTTGTATCTGGCTGCAGCAGATACGACCATAGCAATGGTCTTAGTTCAAGAAGACAATGGAATTGAACATCCTATATATTATTTAAGCCGAAACTTAAATGATACGGAAATGAAATACTCCTACGTTGAAAAGATAGCCCTCGCAGTTGTTCAAGAAATACAGAGATTTTGACACTACGTCCTCTTTAAGAAAACTACCATTTTGTCAGATTACAAACCCATGACTTATATATTGTCACGACAGTTGCTGGGGGGCAAGTATTCGAAATGGATAGCGATTCTCCAAGAGTTTCATTTGGAATTTAAAAGATCCAAATCAAAGAAACCCTGGTATTTGCAGAATTACTATGCGATCTCCCATCATCATCCAACGATGCAACATCTGAAGAAGGAATCGTGGATGAAAATTTGTTTCTGATATCTTCAAGCGATTTGTGGTACAAAGATATAATCATTTATCTCTAGACGCAAACATACAGGTCTAATACCTTACGCTCCGAACAATGACGTATTCAATACCAAGCAAAGGACTACGTGATCGTTGGTGATACTCTTTACCATTGTGGTATCAATACCATTCTGCGGAGGTGCCTCACCCTTGAGGAGGCCGAAAAAGTCCTGAATGACTGCCATTCAGGCGCATGTGGGGGGCATCAATCTGGTTATGCTACGGCGCAAAAAATTTTGCGAGCAGGATACTTCTGGCCAACAATGTTCAAAGATTGCATAATTGTGGTTAGAAGTTTTCATTCTTTCCAAATTTTCGATAGCAAAACCAGAAGGCCACCCACACCGCTGCATCCAGTAGTAGCTATTGGGCCATTTGCAAAATGGGGCATAGATTTCATGACATGTAACCCCACCTCAACCATGGGGCATGGGTACATAATAGTCGCGGTGGACTATTTTACCAAATGGGCTGAGGCGATGCCTACATTAAACAACAGCGACGAAACGACTGCCCTTTTCTTTTTCAATCATGTAGTCTCCAGATTCGGCATTCCACAGGCCATAGTCACAGATCATGGATCACATTTTCGCAATCACATGATCGTTGAGTTGGCTGCCAAATTAGGACTGTCCCACGATATCTTTACTCTATACTATCCAAAAGCTAACGAACAAGTTGAAGCAATCAACAAAGTCCTAAAGCGCATGCTGCAAAGGATGATCGGAGCCCACAAATGGAATTCGCACCTAATCCTGTACTCGGCCTTGTGGGCATACCAGACATCAGTAAGAAATGAAACCAAATTCACACCTTTTCAATTGGTGTACGGTCTCGAAGCAATCTTACTGTTCCAATGTGAAATCTCATCCCTCAAGCTCGTAGTCGATCTTCTCCCCGGAACATCAAAAGAAGAGGCTCGTTTCTTGGAATTAATCCATTTGGATGAAACCCTTTGTGATGCAGCTTTGGCTAATGAGGCTCATAAGAAACAAGTCAAGGCACAATTCGATAAGAATATCAAACCTCACGTCTTCTCAGAGGGTGACCTGGTATTACTTTATGACCAGGAATCTGATAAATTGGGAGCAGGAAAATTCAAATCGTTATGGATGGGTCCCTATATTGTTAAACGAGTATTAGCAAAAGGAGCCTACGAGTTGATGGACTATGATGGGATTCCACTAACGCAACCTCGCAACAGGTTGTACCTCAAATGCTACTATGCTTGATCGCACATAGTAGTCCTCGTGCTTTTGTTACATTTTTGTTTTCACCAAGAGAATTTAATTTGGTTAAGTAATCCACTTTTTGCATTTGTTGCAGATGTCGAACCTACTGGAATCATTCGTTTGATATGCCAACGAAGCAAGTCGTAGCTCGCAGAATCTGTCTTTTGCGGCATGGGCCATTTTCAATCCCAGCGGCGAGTTAGTAAGGTTCATAAGAGTATGTATTGGTTGGTCTATGAATAATATCGTTGAGTACAACGCATTAATAGAACTCCTTTATGATGCCATTGCACATGGTATATGCTGACTTCTCGTCAGGCTAGACTCACAGCTCGTCATTCTACAACTCACCGGCATCTATGTTGTACAAAATCTAACTATCTATCGCATGTTCCTAAGGGTCAAAATTTTGGAAAGACAGTTTGATTTCATCCAATATCAGCATATTTCCAGTAACTAAACCAAAATAAATCTCCAAAAATCAAAAATATATTCCATAAACTGTTTATGGTTTGCACATAATGTTCTGTAACCAAGAAAAAATTGGTCAAATGACCCGAAACTCAAAAATGCTAGGGGGCAACCTAGCCTAATGGTGCTGATGATAACAGGTCACCGCTTGTGCAATCATGCGTAAGAGCCTAGTCCATCGACTCGACACTCCAGTGGTATGTCGCTGCAACCGCAAAGGTAGCTCATCAGTCCTCACATCCGGGATGCCAAGGGTACAACCCTCAACCTGGTCTTGTAGTGCCGAAAGAGTATCGGCCACATCAAGGTCGTGAAGGATAGTCCTGCCAACCACTTCTCCTGCTGAAGCGGCTGCTGGGTCTCTACGGCGCGCTGCTGGTCGAACTGGGCCAAAATCTACATGATAACATGAGTTTTGATTAGTCTTGATCAGAAGAATATAAGAACATTATAAGCAACAATGAATAGAGATATGGTTAGAAGAAAACTACCCATGACACCCCACTGTTCTCCAACCGGTAGCACCAAATCCGGATCACCGACGAAATCCATACTAGCATATGGGAACCTGGCATAGACCATCTCTTGAAAGTCAAACCACTCAAAGAAGGTCTCAGAGAACGAAATATGGGGTTGGCTAGCATGCCGAGACATGAGATCAACCCATCTATGCATCCATGGTTCTATCAGTGGAGGTAGGCCAAGTGATATATACTGTGGCTGCATCAGTGGGATTCGCTCCAAGGAGAAAGCGGTCAAAATGGAGCCATAACCAAAGTTCTTATATCTTCCGCTCTTCACCTTGGTCAACTATTCCTTCATCACAGAAAGTATTTCATCACACCAATTGAATAGCTTTGGTTTAAGGAATTCCAGAGCATACTGCATATAAGATCTGTTGGCTATATGGAGAGCAGAACTACCAGCTAGTCTAGCAAAAGTAAACAAGATGGTCTGCAAGGACCGACCAGTGATGTCACAGATGTTGATCTTGCTATTCGCACTCGGCTGAGATCCCTCTCTACAATGCTGGCGAATTTACTCCCTTACAGACTCACCCCCACGGGCGAAACCTGATAAAGAGAGAGGGGCGCCATGGCTCGACAAGCCGGGTAGAAAATAGATGTCCACCACTATCAAGGGGATCAATTTTCCCCTAATTTGGAATACCTGGTTGATAGGATCCCAAGCATTGATGAAATACTGCAACAAACTAATTTGTTGCCTCATGCTCGAGATACGGAAAAACTTCAGAAAGCCACAATTTCGTAATGCAACTTCTGTGCCCGGATCGTGTAAAGCAACAAAATCCTCTTCTTCATGCTCATGTTCTCGCCAGTTGACAACCATTTTCCTCTGATGAATCTCTGAAAAACAAACAAGGGAAGAGTCAGGATCTTCATTTGGTGAAAGCAGGCAAACATTTCATGAGGAAACCATGCAAAAATTTTCCTCACTACACCCATCGCACCCCAACAAGTGTTCTAGGAGTGATGCATACTGACTAGTCAGTGGAGACATCAGTATGCATCGCACCTTTCGACTAAGGAAGGGTGCGATGATCCTAGGGCAAGTTCTTCAAACCCCAGGGGCTCAGCATAACAGGGAAATGAGCTCAAAATCCAAAATGAAAGGCATGAAATGAAAGAGAACAAGTTTAGCTCCTACTTGGTTTGAATGGCGTTGAGAATCGTCCACAGAATCTCCTGGAATCCGCTGGTGAAAATCAAGGGGGAAAGCACCTCCAGAGCTCCAACAAACCAAATTCAAATGAACTGGTAAAATGAGAGGTAAAAAGTTACATTTAATTTACTATGCACATAATTCAAGTAAAATATTAGTGTTTTTACTCATTTATCATGCATATGTTTTCATTTCTAATTGGTTTGATGAAGCAGATGAACAAGTAGTACTATCTTTGAAAGAACAAAATGTTAAGGGTAAATTGAAAATCAATGACCATCATGGTGAGCAATATTGTTGCAGAGTTCAAGCTCGTTAAAAAATAAACTCTCCACAAGCAGTTTTAGCGCATAGTTCATGCTCGTTAAAAAATAAACATAAGTCATGAGAAAGTGTTTCTCCCCGCATTTAAGCTCATTAAAAAATGAACGGGTAAATAACCATTGTGAATGCCTTATCGCTAGCTTTTGAACCTTGGTCGTGTTCTCGCCATCACCTCCACTCTGTTTTTAGCCGATCATTCACCCCCACATGATTGTTTACCCCTTCGAGGAACATCTGCGAAGAGTGATTCTGCTAGCCATCCTTGTAACTCTGCCGTGATTGGAAAATTCCAAACCTTACCTGGAATCAGTTGCTACCCGAAACCATCACTCCTTCCTTGAAAACGAGTCTTCTTTAAGCTCTTTTCACTTGACTCGTAAAATATGAAAATATTGTCGAGCGATTGGCCTCTCCGGCTCGTTAAAAATGCATTGGAAGTGCTATCCCTCCTCTCGATTTTAATCTTTTTGACCTAAGGGATTATTACACAAAACGATTGAGCGCTTGTCTTGTTCGGCTCGTTAAATCTATCAAAAATTCATCGATTTTGTATTATTTTATGCTTTTTCAGACTTAAGGGATTATACAACAAAAAATAATCTTCAGAGACTTCTTTCCGTTTCTTTCAGACTCTCTAAAATTGAAAGAGACCGAGTTATCTTTGTCGTTAAACTCGTTAAACTAAATAGCGACAAACTCGTCCAACAGGATGAGAATGAGTTTCACTGTCGCTAGGTTCGCTAAAATATAGTGACAGGTTCGCTCGAAGGGTGGATTATAGAACAAGCATATGTTATCCTCCTCAAGCTTGACAAAAATAAAGAGGTATTGGCCAGTAATGACTGGGGAAAATTGGGAAAAAAACAAGAAGAAAATTTATTGGTAGCAAGTCACTCTTGAACCTGACACTTTCCTTCCACATCCATGTCGGATTGGGTTGTTCCGTTCACTGGTCCTCACCATTGGTCCATCACACCATCCATCTCTGGGGTTAATGCTACCAATCCATCGTCAGTGTCACCGATATGTTCAAGAGAAGTCATTTAGAAAATTCACCTGAGTCTCACCCACTACAATTCATTCATGCTTCATTCCTTCATGACCGCCACCTTGAACCCCCATATCGTCAGTTTGTTTTCACCTCCAAAATCATTTGCTTTATTCCGTGTCGTTGATGTGGGATTCATTAAGTCCCTCCTGCGACAGGTCGCTTATTGTCGACATAACCTCATTATCCAAGAAGTTGACTTAGGAACAACCCTTTCAATACTTTGAAGCTTTCATGCCTCAATGGCAAGTTTCTCACTTTCGACGACAATTTTACATCAATGACCTTTGACTGACAGATTTTGTGTGGTGTTTGATGCCAAGTCCCTTTTTCACACCACGTAGATTGTACTGTAGTACCTTGAGGGTCATTGTCATTATTGGTGATTCCTCTCGCGCCTGTTAACATCTTACATAACTGGCTGGTAATTAGGTGATGTCTTTCCATGTTCGACTCCAAAACATTTTTCACATGGATCGACTTGTACTCTGAGTGAAGATTGGTCGAGTTTGAAGACCTTGGATCTAGTTCCATCCATTCGGGTTGTGATATATTCAGGAATATAAAAGCATCCATTATACATCATTGCTGAACAAATGATCATCCAAATGAAAGGATGATGTGTCCATATCATCAGTCTATCACATAGACGATCGTCTGTCCTATGTACATGAAAATGAGTTTATGAAACTGAGCATGGGAATGCCCACCTCAACTAGGTAATGAAAAAATGTTGTCATATAATGTATTATATTTTATCTTATTACATGTCACCTCCCAGCTCAGAAAAACTTAAGATCCTCATAGTAAAGCATTTCACCCGACATCAAAAACGATTAACGACCTCATGCTTTAGGGGGCAACTATTATAGACATTTTTGGGCACTTCAACCCTAATAAAAAATCTCCATAAAATAAGGGCTCTTAAGTCCATAAAAGGGTTGCTTCACTGCCTAAAGGAACAAGGTCAACTGATTACATCATCTCCCAGAAGTTCTCCATTGAAAACTGCTCAAAAATGGTAAAAAATGGACCCTACTGAAAGCTCCATGCAGGGGGTGCGATGCATATCACCTTCGCAATGTACAGGGTGTGATGAATATTGTTTTGCTCCTCTGTAGGGTGCGATGGTCGGGAATGGACAAATGGCAGGGACCAAAATGTGAGGTGGAAGATCATGGAATCTTCCAGAAGCTTCCCCTCTGACACTTGCCACTCCATTTTCGACCAGAGATGAGTAAGAGATCTTCATTCTCCAAGTGGAAGCAGGAACTATCAGAGAGAAGACACTAATCAAGATCCAAAAAGATGACTCACCTCTCTATAATCATCTATATATGCGTCCCTCATCATAGAGATCCAGGGGGCTGGAATTTTGTAATCTATAGAGAAGTGTTGTCAGTATTCTTGTGTACATTCACAGTGTTGGGTGATTTTGCTTTACTTGAGGTGAAAGAATGGCTTCTTAGCTGGAGGATGATGCTGGGTCATAGTTGCTCATGGTTGTAATCCTCTTGCTACTTTTATCTGAATAAAGCTATTCTTGTTTCCTTCCATATCGTGGTGTACATGTTTATATATGCTTGTATATGGTTAATGTACATCTAATCCTACATTATTTGTGAATTTAGATCCTTGTTTGTTGCATAGTAGTATGTTGCTATGATTCTACAGGTCCCTTTTGAAGCTGAGCAGACAAATAGCAAGCAGAAAAACTCTATCAAGAAGGATAGGGAATCGAGCGCAAGACTCAGGTTGGCCCTCTTGGTTCTCCTCTCATCTATTTTTATAAAAGGAATCAATAGTAGACTTTGATTGCTTGTTTCTAAGATAGCCACACATCTTAGTGGGAATAGTAGTATCCGTGTGGACACTATTCCCGTATAACACTTCAATTTTTTGCCACATCCAATCAATGATTGCAGAAGAAAATAGAGGATGCTCAACTTCTTTTCTGGAGGTAAATCCAACCCATGTCTTAGTTCACTCAGAAATCGGAAATGATAGCTGTAGACAATACTGAATCATCCATCACACGTAATGCATTTCATGATTTGGAAACTGACTTCGCTCCAAAGGGGATATAAGCTATCTCTCCGGACCTCGTTCTTGTCTTCTATAGGATGTTCCTCCAGTAGGAAGAATTTTTTCTTGGCTTTTTGGCCCAATGCCCTCTCCTCTTTGCTCAAGGGTATCCCTAATGGCAGACCAGTAATTCGCTTAATGAGCTCAGGGGTAAGCTTTAGGGTCAACCCTCTGAAATTCACTGTGGCTTGTGTCTTTTATTTAGGTTGCAGGGACATTAAGAATTCCTCTGTTATCTCATCGTCATGACCCTGAATTTTGTCACAAAAGGTCCTCCAATTGGCATGGGTGAAGAGGTTTACCACCTCAAGATGTTCACGCAATTTACTGGTATTTGAGGGTTCCTTCCTGATAAACCCCCCTGGCATGGTGAGAGTGCTCTGTTTTATGCTCTCAGCAGAAAGGGAACGTTGTTTATGGTTTCCTCCTTTGAACTCCAAGAAAGGATCTCTAGTGTGTTTAAATTTTAATTTGCACGAATTCCCTGGTTCTAAGGCTTTTGCTACCCAAAATGTGGTTGTCCATGTATAAAAGAAAGAATTAGGTTTCCACAAACAGGGCACAGAGCTCAATTTTCATCCCTAGCATACATACAACCATGTAAGCTCAATTTCTTCATACAAAGGTTAGCCCTCAAATTGCTTTCTCTTTTCTACAGGAGAAAATGTTTTAACAGGAACCGTGGAGGAGAATTTTAATGCAGAACCGACTAAGAAATTCCGTGCACACACAGGAAAACTGCTATTTCTGACACACAAGGAGACTTTTCTCAGACTCTCCTATTCAAGAAAGTTCAATTCACCATCTTTCGAACATACCATGCATGGAAGAGTGCTTTCGAACCTACCTATCTTGGAACTCCAAATTTGACGAAGAAAAGTCCAAGCTTCTCTGCTTCAGAAGGCTATGCCATACTTCCTGTAGAACTCTTGCCGGCTTCTGTAGGATGTCACTGCGCCTCTGAATGAGCTCGGTATGCGGGAGAATTTTGAAACAAGCCAAAAAGCTCGGTGGAGGATGACGGGTTAACATGTTGTGGAAGCAGAGGACGCATACGTTGTCTAAGGACGTTGCAAGTGCAAATGAATAGCGGGTGGTGAGAGTCTTCAGCCAAGCATCTATTAACTGTGGCGTAATTCCTGGTGAGGGGGTGAGGTGGCCGGACCAAACCATTAATCCAACGTCACGGCCATCATTTCTTTGCATGTCCCTGGCCACCACCACCTCTCCTCTGCCATTAACCGCTGCCACCACTGCCAGTCCCGACGATTTTCCCCAACTGAGTGTGTCGGCTGCATGGCGTGTTGGCAATTTTGAACGTAACTGAGCTTGTTCAGATCCCACGAAGCCATGTAACTGGCTGAGGGTGGCCAGTTTGACTGACCCCCGATCCTCGTTCAATCTGAACCATTTTCACAGACATGCAATTTTTGAAATATAGTTTATGTAATTGGAGAATCAGTTTAGACACTTACCTGCATGGTTGTGGACACGTTATGCAAACTTCGGGTCTTGGAACCACTGCCTCTCTTGCTGCTGCCTCGTGCACGGGTGTTAGAACCCATTCCTTCATTTGTTGATGTTGTATGCATGGGTTTTGGAACTCGATCATTCTATTGTAGATGCTACATGCACAGGTTCTATTGGGTTCGACTGCTGAGGATGTTCTCACGTCCGAGAGGAGACTTTTGCATGTTCCCTGTGTTGATTTCAACTATCCCTGCCTCTAGAGTATGTGCTCCAGAGGGATCAGTGACTATAGGATTCCCGTAGGATGTCCTGTAGTGGCTTCTCCTCCTGGGATGCAAGCTAAATGAGCAGGGCCATATTGCTGACGAGGACTGGATTCGTCGATGAAGAGTCTATATGGAGCTTGGACAGGTAGAGTGTGTGAGACTTTGTTGCTTGACTTGTCACTTAAAAATTCTCGCTGTCAATCTGAGGCAAATAGGGTTTATTGTATGACTGTGCAGGAACACATAACCTGGTGGGTGAGAGAGGTGTAAAGAGATGGAACAAGGTGCCATATGGTGATGGGTGGAATAGACGGGTGGCTGCAGGCCTAAAAAATAGGTTCCAGGCTTCAGATCCCCTTCCAAAATTGAATTTGGCTCGCCTGAAGGTTCTACAGGATGTTTCCTGTAGAAATATAGAACTTCCTGTAGAAAGCCTAGAACTTCCTGTAGAAGGTGGAATCTCGACCTGAATGTGAAAAATCCTAGGAAAGGCGAGTGGCCATGGAGGGAGTGTCTGTAGGGATGTCCTGGAGGTTGGTACGGACCCCTATCCTCATTTTGCGTGACCCTCCTTACATGCAATGTATTCCTTGCACCCTGCAATTATTTTACAGAGATTAGGCCTGTTTTTTTTTTTTTGAGAGGCAGCTGGGGCACCTCCATGAGGTTTTCACCCTCACTATCTGCCTTGGGCACCTCGAAGAGGTTTTCGCCCAAGGATATTTTTATTCCATTTTCTTATTTTTCGAGAGATAGCTGGGGCGCCTCCATGATGTTTTCACCCTCAATGTCTACCCTCGGCGCCTCAAAGAGGTTTTCACCCAAGGATTTCTTTTATTACTTTTTTTTTTTTTTGATGATCTAGGTGTGGGTGGAATAGAGGCAGGGCCGTGCTCCACTACCAACACTGATTTGTCCAAAGTATCAATGAACTCCTGCCTCGAAAGGGGTTTCATGTAGATTTTCAATCGATGCCCATTGACAAGCATGGGGATGGCTTCTTCATTAATGGTCCTGATAAGGACTGAACCATTGTCGTTGAATTTTTCCACTGTATATGGTCCTAACCATCTTGTCCTCAGCTTCCCTTTGAAATTCTTGTATCTTGAGTCATATAGCAGTGCCCAATCTCTTGGCTGGAATTTACTTTCATTAAGGTGTCAGTCATGCCATATCTTCCTCTGGAGTTGAACTGCTTCTAAGTGGAGGAGGGCCTACATTCTCTATTGATCTATTCCATTCAGTTGCAGTAATCTTTCACGTTGAGCATGGCTGAGATCTAAGTCTAGCTGAGCTGCCACCCTCAATGTGTTGTACACGAACTCGATGGAAAACAAAGATTTCTTCCCATAGACCAGCTCATAAGGTGCGAAACCTGTTGTAGTTTTCCAAGTGGTGTTGTAGGCCCAGGTGGTCTCAACCAGGCGATCTGACCAATCCTTTCTGTTGCTACTCACCACCTTAGTCAAAATCTCTTCCAATGCTCTATTAGTGACTTCCACCTGCCCATTTTCTTGTGGATGATACGGGGTGTAATTTTTGTGCTTGATCTTGTGATGAGCGAGCAGGTCTTCAATCAAGTTAGAGGTGAACTAGCTTCCTTGATTGGTCACTAACTCTCTTGGGTAGCCAAACTTGTAGAGGATATTTTCCCTTAAAAACTCAACCACTTTTTCTTCTGTCGTTGCCTTGATTGCCTTTATTTCTGCCCACTTTGTCAGGTATTTGGTGCACACAATGATGTAAGACCTTTGCTTTGAAGGAGGGTTGATAGGACCCACAAAATCCATGCCCCACTTCTCAAATGGCTCGAAGGTCACTTGAGGTTGGAGGGGAATTTCATCCCTTGGAGTCGGTTTCCCCATCCTCTAACATCAGTCACACTGGCTGATGTATCTTCTGACATCTTGATGAAGAGTAGGCAAATAGTAGCCTGCCTGTAGAATTTTGAATCCGGTCCTTTTTGCTACAAAGTGGCCTCCATAGGGCCCATTGTGACAGGTTAGGAGGATGTCAAAGACTTCCTCCTCCCTAACACAAAACCTCAAGATCCGATTTGGGCCAAGTTTAAATAGGTTGCCCCCGATCCAAGTGAATGGGGCAATCTTCCTCACAATTCTTCTCTTCTCCTCAGAGGATAGATGCGGAGGGAACTGTGCTGAAACCAAGTAGTTTGCTATATTAGCAAACCATGGAGAGAGTACTAAGATAGCAAATAGGTGTTCATTTGGCATCTGGTCATCCACTATCTCTTCTTTACCTACAGGCAAATCCAATCTAGACAGGAAGTCAACAACAACATTTTCCTTACTTGGATTATCGACAATGGTCAAATCAAATTGCTGCAAAAAAAGTAACCATCTAATGGTATGAACATTTACATCAGGTTTATTCATTAAATATCTAATCGCAGCATGATCAGTGTGTACAAATATTTGATAACAAGTAATGTAGTGTCTGAACTTGTTTTGGGAATGGACTATATCCAGGAACTCCTTCTCTGTTACAGTATAGTTCATCTCTACCTTGGACAGGTTTTTGCTAACAAAGTATATGGCATATGGTAGTTTCTCCTCAACTTGTCCTAAGGCTGCCCCTATGGCTTTGTTCGAGGCATCAGTGTGGATGTGGAACGGTAGGGCCCAGTTTGGACCTCTCAAAATCAGGGTAGACACCAGCTTATCTTTCAACTCATCCAGAGCCCCTTGGCAGTCGTCAGTCCATTTAAACTCAACATCTTTCCCTAAGAGGCTAAACAATGGTGAGGCTAGCTTACTAAAATCTTTAATGAATCTTCTATAATATCCTGCCAAGCCTAGAAAACTCTGAACATCTCTAACCTTTTGAGGAGGTGGAACCTTTTGGATGATAGCGATCTTGTTAGGATCCACCTGTAATCCTTGCTGAGAAATTGTATGACCTAGCATGGTCCCTTTAGTCATCAGAATTCAAATTTTTCGGCACTGAGGGATAGGTTCATCTCAATACACTTGGTTAAAACTTTTCCCAGGTTAGTCAATGCTTCTTGGAAGTTGGACCCATAAGGAGTAAATTCATCCATATAGATTTCCACCGAGTCGTGAACCAGTTCAACAAATATGCTCAACACTGCTCTCTGGAAAGTGGTAGGAGCGTTGCATAACCCAAAGGGAAGGACCCGATAGGCAAAGGTACCCCATGGACAAGTGAAGGTGGTTTTATCTTGGTCTCCCGGGCTGATTTGGATTTGATTATACCCGCTGAACCCATCTAGGAAAGAGAAGCACTTCTTCCCTGCCAGTCCATCCAACACTTGATCTATGAAACGCAGAGGGAAATGGTCCTTCTTGGTGGCTTTGTTAAGTTCTCGGTAATCTACATAGATTCTCCACTTCCCGTTTTTCTTGGGAACAAGCACTAGAGGTGAGACCCACTCACTGTCAGAGATGGGGTAGATGAATCTTACATCCAACAACTTTTGCAATTCTTCTTTGACAATGTCTTTAAGGGCTGGATTCATTCTCCTCTGAGGCTGCCTAACTGGTTTACAATCCTCTTTAATGTAAATGTGATGGGTACAGACCAAAGGGTGGACTCCTTTCATCTCCTTGTAGCTCCAAGCGAAAGCATCCAAATGATTGTTCAATAAGCTACACAGCTCCTTCTCCTAGGAGGGAGATAGGGAGGAGCTGATCTTTAAGGTTCTTTCAGGACCAAATTCCACACTCTTAACTCTGGGAGAGGTCGGATCAACCACACAGATGTCCACTAAAGCGCTGGCTTGGGTACCTTCCACCAACTCTTCTAATGGTAGTGCATCGGGAGGTGGACTTTGAATCAAATTCTCAATCAAGTCATCCTTATTTTGAGGGCCTCCCCCAATGGCTTCTCCTGGGCACAATGGTACAAAGTAGACCTCATCCTCATCTCCCTCTTCCAACTAGAGTGGTAAGTTCTGTTCTAGTAGAGGTTGGGCAGGAGGGTATAGGACTAGTTGTTTGGACATAGCCCATTCTTGATGGTCATGCTTCCAGCTCGACAACTGATGTAAGCATCTGCAGTAGCTAACTAAGGCCTTCCCAAAATGAGGGGGTATCCAGTGAGTTTTTCCTTTGGCTGAAGGACCAAGAAGCCCACAGGGTACTCTCAAGAGTCAATAGAGACCAGGACATCTTCCACAATCCCTTTGGGAGTCATGGTGGAGCGGTCTGCTAACTGCAGTATTGTCGAGGTCATTCTTAAGGAACTCTGAAGGATGAGTTTAAGCATAGTGTCCTTGGTCATCAGATTAATAGCAACCCCTAGATCGATCAAGGTGTGGGGGATTATAGTGCCATTAATGTGGACATCAAGCACAAGACTCCCAGGGTCCAAATATTTTGGACAGATTACTTGCCCCAACATTAGATTGGACAGTTGTCCTATGACATTGATAGTTGGGGCATCTCTCTTGTGCCTGCCTTGGTGCCTGAAACACTTCTCCTTAATCAATTTGTTTTATATTGGTACATCTTTTATGGCCTAGAGAAGTGGTATTTTCACACACAACTACTTAAGTTCTCCCAGAAGTTCAGTCTCCTCTAGGTTTGGTTGCGTGGTTACTGTTAGTTGCTCAAGAAACGGTGGAATGGATTTGGGTTCACTTTCCTATTTTTCTTCCTCATCCTCTGGGGAGGGAATTTGCATTCTGGAAGGACCTTCCCAGATTGCAGGTTGATCTCCTGGATCTTCACAGCATAGGTAGGGAATGTTGTTTCCCCAGTGTATACCTGCTAGGCCTGTCTGTTGTTGGTGTTCGGGTTCGGTTGAGCAGGCACTTGAGGTTGTCTTGGAGGAGCAGGAGATAATGGTTGTGGTTGAGCAGGTGGTGGAGGCAGAATGGTGGGAAGAGAGTTGTATTGGGGCCTCCAGCCCAGCTGAGGTGCATTCCACTAAGGTTGTGGCTGAACATGTGAGGGAAACAAATGAGCAGTAGGTTGAGTATGGTATGGAGATGGATAAGACCACGGAGGAGGTACGGATCAGGAAGGATGAGCAGGGGGACCCCAAGAAGGTATATGGGCGGATTGGTTGGGGCTATAATAAGCTTGGGATGTCCCTTGCATCCCCTGCTGGTAAGGTCTGGACCCATGCAGCCTCCTTTGGTTGAGGAAGTAGAGAGGTTCAGTGGTTTCCTCAGTCCCTTGGTACATGGCTTTAAATCTGGGTAAGGTTGGGCATTGGTTTGTCGGGTGGTCTTCCTCACAAACGAAACATACCTCTACTGAGTGAAATGGACACTCATTCTTAGGGTGCTTCCTCGTACGTCTGGGATAGAAAATGGCCAAAGACCTCTCAGTTTCCTCTCTCTTTTTTTGGATTCAGAAAGTATCATGTTGCATGGAAATGGTCTGTCTCATCTCACTTTTGAGGTCTTCCATCTGATTAGCAAACTCATCTTGGAGAAGGTGGTACTAGTTGAAAGTGGATTACCCCTACCTCTTTTCTGGGCTACCCTAGAATGGTTTCTAAACACAGTCTTTATGTCCTCATAAGGTAGTTGGTAGATGTCTCCTCTAGCTAGCAAACGAAGGGTATCTAGGAGGTCTTTAGGGACTCCTCCGAGCAGAACCAACTTCAGAGATTCAAGGTCATGTGTGCACTTGGCCCATTTATAACTGTGTTGGAACCTTTCCTCGTAGTCTTCTAAAGACTCATCATTTCCCATGGTCATCCGAAAGATCTCTCCCTTCGTTTCCTTTGACCTACAGTAGTCCTGGTATTTGTTATTAAAGACTTGCTGCATCTGAGCCCAAGTGGTGATACTATTTCAAGGTAACCCCATGAACCAGCATAGTGCTGCATCCTTGAGGGTAGAAGGAAAGAGTTTCAACTTTTGCTCGTCCTCGACATAGTTGTAAGTTCGACAAAGGACAACAAACTCAAATAGGAAGGTATCAGGGTCTTCAATGGTCAATCCTTGGAAGTGAGGTAAGGTTGAGGGACTTATGTTCTTCATTTTTATGTCCCCATTGGTCTCTTGGATGGGAAAGGCACCTTCTATTTTCTCCTCATCTCCTATACCATTTCTGTGTTCAGCCATGGTCTCAAGAGGGATGTTCTCTTGCTCTTCTTCTCTTATAGGATCTTCACATATCTTCGGAGGTTCACCTATAGGTTCTTATGGATCATGACCACCAAAGAAGAGAGAAGGGTGACTCAGTGATGTAGTGGGGGTGTTGGGTAAGAATTTTATGGTATTGTCTCTGTTCCTACGAGGTATGAAATGAAAGATTTTTGTTTTTTTTTTTTTTTTTTTTTTTTTTTTTTTTTTTTTTTTTTTTTTTTTTTCTGCTCGTACATGCAAAACTTTAATAATTAAATTGCAACTAACTAAAATCTATCTTGCTGAAATGAAAATGCGGAATTGAAATGAAAGCATGAAAGGACTAATCTATTTTGCTGAAATGAAATTGCAGGATTGAAATGTTAGGCTACGTTTGCAAAATTGAAATTGCAGAATTGAAATGCTAGTCTAGGAAAGCAGGAAATGTCTAGCCTACTCTTGCGGAAATGAAATTGCAGAATGGAAATGAAATAAACTACTTAGCAAAAGGTTGTAGTAGAAAATAGAAGAAAAGAAACAATCACAAATACTCTGACACTTCCCTGGCAATGACATCAAAAAGATGGTGGGCTCCAGTATTGCAGCAATAATGCTGCAACTCCTGGGACTCCCTTCTTTACTTTTATCAGCCCGGTAGTTCATAACAAACTTGGAAGCGACGATGTTGTATGCACAAGTACTAGCTCTTGCCGCGGCTGTCACTTGGTCAGCTCACAGAAGTCCACTAGGAGCTTAAGCCAACTTATATGAGCTCTGAGAAGGAGCTTTTTAACTGATGGATGGAAGCTAACTCAAAGGAAGCTAATCTACTTGCGGAAAGAAACTGAAAAGCTCAAAGGAAATGCAAACCCTAGCAAACCCTAATTTTACCAGCTAGCCCTACTGATGCAAGAAAGAGGATGCAAGTTACTGAGAAAGATGCCATTGACTTCTAGGAAGGTAAAATACATGTGTCTAAGCTACTTCTATCTGAAGAAAACATCTTTTTGTATTTTTGAATAAGTTGTCACAATTATCATGCATGTGCTTTAACTATTTTTTTGACTGAGCAGAGGTGGATTGGTGAGAGGGAATGATTGCAGGACATTGGGAAGGTTCGGAGAGGGCCTAAGGGGTCCCTATCACCCTTCCAGGGAGTTTTACAGAGTTTGGCTATCAGAAACTACTTTCTTGAGCTTCTACAGGAAGTCTACAGGGGTTCTACAGGATGTTCTGGAATTTCTACACGATGTTCTGTAATTTCTACAGGATGTTCAGAAAGGGGATTTTGGAGGGTTGATGGAGGAAGAAATGTGAAGAAGTGGGTATGGAGGTGAGATGAGGGTGTGAGGAGGTCCAGGACTTGGTGGATGGAGCTGAGGAGTGGTGAGGATGGTTGGATTTGTTCAAGGAGGGGTGGAGAAATGTTGCACAAAAATATGGGAATTAGGTCAAAGCGAGCAAATGTGGCAAACGTAAGACAAGAATCTAGGTTAGAGGATGGAGCAGGAAGGATTGATGGAGTACGGGCAGATAGAGAAGTATTACAGGTGCTCTGCAAGTTATTTCTCAAACTAAACAAACAAAGACTTGGAAAATCAAGGACCTAGCTACTTTAACCTAATCTGCCCTAGATAAAATCATGTGAAATAACTATGCAACTAAGAAATCAAGAACCTAAGCATGTAACCACAACTAGTATCAACTTCTGAAAATGCGAATCTAACACTAATAATTGCGTGGTGGAGCAAAGACAGTGTTTTTGGTGGCAGCAAGGTCACCTTGGTCCCAGCTCATGATCCCACTGAGGGAGAAGTGAGATCAAAGGTGCTTGATAGCCTTTTTCTAAAGCTCTTCTTGGTTATTGACCTATCAAATCAATCTGATCATCAATGATCTAGGTAACCAAGCAAGATTCTAATCTACTTAACATAAATTATTTTGCAAGGATACTAAAAACAAATAACAGTACATAAAAGAAGCCTTGGCACTTGGGTTGGGCCCAACCCCAAGAGCTTCAGGCTCCTAAGAAAAACTCAGGATTGATGCCAAATAAATCTGCTTTCCATTACTCAAAAGTAACCATGTCACAAAAAAAGTTGTACAACAGTAGCTACAAAATGAGCTGAGAAAATAACAATTCTATAGTGTAAAATACAACTGTTCAAAAAGTAACCTACGAAGGCTAGAAGCCTTCCTATTTATGCACTACGAGGGTCTCCAACAGCCCTCCTTAACTCAAGGGGCTCGGCTGCTCAAACTGCCAGTGATTAGCCACTTTACACAATACTGCTTGGCTGCCCTTGGGAATCCTTTTCGGTGGCCTGCTAAACTCCAAGCTGAGGGTGGAGATTTCAAGGAAGGGGCCATATAATGAAGAGGACACCCTTCCTACGAATCCTCACCCTTATTCCTTCATTCTTTTCTATCATCTGGCTCATAATTGCTTGGCCTTGGTCCCAAATTTGTCCAAAAATCTGCATTAACCATGTGTTAGCCTTCTTAGTCAAGTGACTATCCTCATTCATTCAACTAACATAAATATAATAAAAAAACATGCATAAATTTTGAGAAATGGTGGATTGACGAAGAACAGTTAGGCAAAATGAGCCCAATAAGTTACATAATTCTGGGGCACATCACCTGCCATGACAGATTCTTCAGTGTTAAAATAAGATTCAACCTACAAGGTTAATTGCTCTTCTTGTGGTTCCTCTATCAATGGTATGTGGAAGAAAGGTTCTACTTCTCCCTCTCCTCTAGGAATTTCTAATTCTTCAACTAAAATATGTTCCCTCTAGAGGTGAAAAATGCTACTCCTTCTGTTGGAGATCCAAGATTTTCTTCCTCTATGACTTCCATAGTAGATGAAGTAAGAGATCCTCTTAATTGGATTTTTGACCTTAGAACTTCAGGAAGTCTATGGCTAGTGAAATGTGGAATATGAGTTTGAGATGGAGATGTATCTCTTTGTCTTGGTGCAATAAGTGGTGTTGTAGGAATTAAACTCCTACCTCTAGCTATAAATCTAGCCCTAGAGTCTCTTTCTCTACGCATATCCTTTTTTGGGTGTAAGAGATGGGGTTACCTAATTACAGTCCCTAGAAATAGAGCCAAAATGTTTAGTCAATTAAGTGTCCTAAATTTCTTGCATAAAATATCAACTATGTTTTGTAAGATGATGAAGTGTGGTGCACTATATGTGCTTAGTTAACCTTTTTCTTAGTTTGTTGTTTTTGGGGAGTTTATGTTCTTTGATGTCTAAGAATATACAACCCAAAACTATGAGAAACTTTAAGTGAATCTAATGAATTTGAAAGGAAAGGAAATGTTCCTAAGTTAATCTAATTTCCTAAAAATCGACCAGGAACTCATGGCTAGTTATAACCTAATAAAACAAAGCATCTACCTTATCTTACCATTATTCCTAATCCATGGACTATTTCTTAAAACCAAGAATGAAATTGATGTAGAAGGTAACTTAGTAATTGTATTCATTAAACATTCAACCATTGAATTTTGGAATATGATTAAATCAATACCCTTGAAATGATTATTGGGAATATCAGTGATGCAACTAAGTGAGGATATGAAATCAAAAAGGTAGAATCATGTAAAACTAACTGTAAAAAAATAATGTATTTTTGATTTTCTCCAACATTAAAATGTGAACCATTACCCTCTTGAAGTGATGTGCAAGAAATCAATTATACCTTAGTTCCTAAGTACCTAGGGAAATAACAATGTACTAAGTAAATTCAATCAGTGTATGAATTAGACATTTAACCATTTAGTTTAGGATCATCATCATCTTGAAATGTATTTTGAAAACATCCATTAACATAGTTAATTGACAATTATGTTCTAAGAAAATGAACGACAAAATAGTAAGAAAACAAAGCAACTACGTATTCTTATTACTTCAATCTTAATTTAGTTTGGAAACATAGTAATTTTTCTCCATGAAATATCTTTGAAGAACAAGGTTGAAAAGTTGTGATTTATCATTATGCTATTGATTAAAAACTGAAATGAAATATCATACTAATTTAGAAAACAGATTTTTTGAAAACAGAGTAATGGAAATTGAATTAAAAATAACAAATGAAAAACCTCCTTCAGTGCAGGGGCCCTCTGCAACTGATGTGGCTAGAATGCTAGCTATTTAAGGATGCAATTTAAATGATCATTGGCAACACGAAGTTTGTATTATGAAAAAAACGAAGTTCGAATACAAAGTATCAACAAAAAGCCTGAACTTAATGTAATTCCTTCTAACCTCTCTTAGTTACATGCAACAAATATTGAAAGGAAAATAACATAACTATTTATGAGATAAACTTGCTACACGTGGCTAATTCGAATTACATGTAACATGACTGTTTATGAGATAAACTTGCTAGAGATGGCTAATTCGAATTGCAATAGGACTGTTTAAACTTTTGATTATCTACAAGTGGCTAATTCGAATTAGATTTGCAACAGAACTATTAGACTCTTGATTAGATACGAAAGAGAAAATCAAGAGTCATATTGCTTTCAGATAACATACTTTGACTCCATCTTTGACCATGACTTTAGGCTTCCTTTTTCGTCGATATGGACCAAGTGAATAGGATAGAATCCATGTGGAGATGATTCTAGAAATGCCCATGTGGCCCAACTTTTGATTTGACACCTGGAACCTGCCAAACCATGATAGTAGCTATGAATTTCATAGTTAGTTGTAGAATATGGTGCGTTCTGTAGCTAATTTTCAAAAATCTATTCAAATAGCAAGAACATTAAAAGATAATATGGCGATCATTTTAATGCTTTCCTTAAGATAAAACCTAGCATTTATCATTGATTGGGTCTCTAATCTTATGGGAAAGTGAGGAAAAAAGATGAGAAAAAAATGTCAACGAGAGGGTAATTCAGAGTTTCAACAATATCCTTATCATCCTTTGCAAGATCTCATGCCAAGTTGTGTTGAGATGCTTGAATCCCTTTTTTGAGCACTTGAAACATAATGACGCTCTACAAACTCCTCCTCCTAGGGGGCATCATTCGTACTTTGCATACTAGATCTTGTGGCGGTAAATCCCCTCTACGGACAGAGGCGATCCTTACTAGCCCAAATTAGGTCTAGCAACAATCACATAATGCTATCACACAAGCTCCTAATTGCAAATTTAAGACCAATGATGAGGGCCTACTTGGATTCCAACGCTAGTGCTTGTTGAAGAGTTGACGCTCTCATTCCTTTGCTCTGGCAAATCACGATCCCCACGATCTCCGTGAATGGACACCTGCACATACAAAGAACGACACAAACATAATCATAAAATCCAATAGATGCAACTATATATCAATCAGAAAGGATATAACTCATCATCATTACAAAGAACGAGAAGAGTGGAACCATAACAATAGTCATCTATTAATGATAAACAAAGAAGAATACAACCATAGTTCTGACTTCAAATCCTCCTTTGGCTAGGTGATCAGCAACACATGTCTTGCAAAGCTTGTTGGGAATGGGAACAAGCCTCTCTCTCCTTGGTTATTAGACAAGAATCTCCTTACTTAGATTTGGCATTATGGGAATGAAGAAGGCTTCTTGCCACATGAACTTGACAATTCTCAATCTCTGGAACTAGCTTGCCTAAGGAAAATGGAAAAGATTTTATAGATAGGGAGGAAGGGGAGTTGGGATCATCCACAATATTCATGGGATTGGCTTTATCACTAAAGAAGCTTCCATGAGAGGTGGCAAACCACTTCTCCTCTATGAAGATTTGAAGCCAAACCTCCCAACTCAAAATAGATTCAGTCCATGAGTTGGTTAGGATGAATCTTCTGTTGTTGGTTTGTTAAAAAACATCACCTATTATGGCTGGCGCGAGTGCGACTTTATGACAGAGCGCCAACTGGCGCGCCC
>APFE031682939.1:47605-81906 GCA_000404065.3 Pinus taeda
GTTTTTAGCAGGAGATGTCTTCATGGCAAATGAACATGTTCAGGGGAATGCAATGCAAGTGTTTGCAGGTCATGTCACTTATCGTAGGTCCTAGAATGAGTCCTCCAAGATGCGGGAGAGGGGTAACAGGGAAGGTGAAAAATTGTTGTGTAATAGATGCCCCCTAAAGCATGAGGCCTGAGAGAGAGAGAGGGGTGAAATGCTTTACAAGAACATGTCCAACCGAAAACACTGCTGTCAGAAAATCTGCGTGGAGAAGTACAATGATATCTCAAGTACATGATATATGTGGTATGGGCGTAGCCATCCATAACAGAGTATATAAAAATCTAGATCCAAGGTATGGATGCAACCATCCAATGAGGATCGATAAATAGAATCAGGCATGGTCGCAGCCATCCAGTGAATGAGTTAGGTAATAATCATAATAATCCACAAAATCACAACCTGGATCCCAACAGACAAAATCCAGGGTCTTGCACTCCATCTCGACCCGAACAAAGTACAAGTTCAAGCAGGTGAATATAGGAGTCAAAGTCGAACATGTAGGAACATCATCTGATTACCAGTCAATGATGAAAACTGTTAATAGACGCGAGAGGTAACACCAATAATGACACTGGTCCTCAAGGTACTATAGGTACAATCTACGGTGTGCGAATCAGTGAGCTGGCGTCGAACACCTGTAGAATCATTCGATTGGAGGCCAATGATGAAAACCTCACGTTGAACACGAAGAACCTGCCATTGAGGCATGCAAGCTCCAAGGCAAATGAAGGGAGTCTCTAGGTCAGCTTCATGGATAATGAGCTGAAGTTGACAGGAAGCGACCTTGATCAAAGGTGGGCCATAGTTTTTCCCACATCATCGAGGTGAGAGAGAGGAGGATAATATTTTTGTGTGAATCAGGATTATGTGAGTTATCAGAGGGAGGTTGATTTTTCTGCAGATGTCAACTTCTCTTGAACATATTGGCGGCACAACAGTGGACTTGGCAGTATTTGACATCAAATGATCAAAGGTCATGGTGACAAGGAAACGAGCAGATGAGAGGTCAAATAGGATCACCCAAACCCATGGAAGCAAGTGAAAAATGAGATGAGATGGCCCCTCCTAGACACGAATGCAGACAAGTGCCATGTTCAAGAGCGACATACTGCTAACACGACAATGATTCTGGTTCCATTCTCCCCATAATTTCTGGCAAGTACCCTGGCTATTTTTAATGACAAGCTTGACGGGGATAGCATATGCTTGTAAAGCAGCATTTCGACAGAATCCAACGTCATCAAGTTTTAATGAGTCTGACAAAGGAAGAAGTCAGCGTCTTTTCATGTTTAGAGAGTTTGAAAAGACAGTGGAAAAGTAAACTCTAGGGGCATCCTTTTTCGTAAAGTTGTGTCTCTCGAGCCCGAAAAAGTATAAAACAATGCTTGAAAGAACCCCCCGACCATTACAATCGAGGATTACTCTTCATGATTAGTGATTGCGACCTGAAAAAGTAAAAAAGAAATTGAAACCACGTCGTTTCATAACCGTTAACGAGCTTGAAATGACAAGGAACCAACAATATTTTCGTCTTTACACGTGTGAAAAGAGCTTAAAGGTGACCGCCTCTTCTTTAACGAGTCAAGAGGAATAACTTGACAATCTTTTCATCTTTAAACGGCCAGAAAAGAGCTGAAATAAGACCTCCATTTTTATTCTCTTTAACGAGTCAAAAAGGGAAAAAACAGTCGGCAATCTTTTCATATTTTACGAGTCAGAAAAAGAGCTTAAATGTGACTTGTCCTAGAGGAATGAGTGGTATAAAGGGTAGCAACTGGTTCCGGCAATGGTGGAACTGCTCAAAACATGTAATGGTCAAGAGGCTGGCTAATAAAACCACTCATAACTGTGATCCCTCAGGAAAGGAAAACAAGCAAGTGAAAGCATAAGATCGGCCAAAGCGATGGTGGCGATGGGATGAAAACAACCAAGGCTCATCTAATAGAATTTAGCGGATAAAGATAGTAATCACGAGATGTACATCGGGTATGGGTTCATTTTTACACAAGCTTGAACCATGGAGAACTCTGCTTAGATTCGGTATCATGTTTACACAAGCTTGAAATGAAAAACTATGCTTGTTACAAGTTCGCATGCCCCCAGCAGAATGATGCAAAATGAGGTACATGGCCCCCAAGCTTCATTGCATTCAACAAAGTGGATGGAATGAAGGTTCACTTTCGAGATCTTGGAAAGACTCGACTCGTATTTTACGAGATCTTAATCAAAAGACTCGATTTGGAAAGGGAGTTGTTTCATTTTTTAATGAGGTTGACACAGTAAAATAACTATCCTCATAACCCTTGTTTCATTTTTTAACGAGCTTGACACAAGATCAGGAACTATGCTCGACCAGACCCAGGTCATTTTTTAAGGAGCTTGACATAGGAAAGCGAACTATGCTCCGACTAGTCCCAGTTTCATTTTTTAAGGAACTTGACATAGCAAAGTGAGCTATGCTCCGACGAGACCTAGTTTCATTTTTTAAGGAGCTTGACATAGGAAAGTGAACTATGCTCCGACCAGAGCTAGTTTCATTTTTTAAGGAGCTTGACATAGGAAAGCAAACTATGCTGCGCATGAACTTCGTCATAATGAAAAAGAAGTCGTAGCTTCCAAGAGTGCCACTCTCGGTGGAAGGATCACATCTTGGAAGTGAGGATCCAATGCCCCCAGGACACTATGCATGACGACAAAATCATTGGATATAGGCACGAGATAAGTAGCCACGTAGTTGATTTGCGACGGGGAAGATACAACCATTGGATAGAAACTAGGAGGGGATGACAACTGCGCAGGAGACACCGAGGGACTAAAGAATGATAATTGATCTATAGTCACAATTCTTCCGTCATGCGGAAAGCAAACCACATGGAAAAGTGAAGAGACAAGGGCCCCCATGGCATAAACATAGTCACGACCAAGGAGAAGACTAAAATCTAAAGCACCTTGTGTAACCAGTACGTCTATATAGATGATTTTGCCTCCCAAAGGAATAGGGAACTTCGAAAGGATCACTAATGGTTGATTGTTGCCTCCGTCAAACACCATCAGATTTTGTTCGACCGACACAAGCTGTGGGGAGCCCAAAGCTTGCCAAGTAGTGAAAGGCTTAAGACTGACGGATGCACCCTCATCCAAGACAGTGCCAAGTACTGCCTTAGCATAGGCCTGTACTGTAATCTGGAAAGGCACATGGGATGGAAGTTGGAAGGTGGTCAAATGACTCCAGTCGAAGAAAACGACTGAACTACTTGGTGGGGGAATCGTATGATTGCCCCCCCACTCTAAAGGTACCAAAGAAGGACTCTCTGGATCAGCTGGGATAGGAGGGTCATTTTCGGAGTCAGGAGAATCAGATGAGACGAGAAGAACATGAGCATGACGCTCCTCCGAAATAGAGTGATCGATGGGTAGTGAACCTGAGTCGACACTTTTTCTGACCAATGGTTGGTCTGGAACAAGCTTAGCACAACCAGGTTCGGGAAGAGGAGGATGGACAAGAGAATGATCTAATTCAATCTCTTTGTCGACAGGGAGAGGGTCTAAAGAGAGCCTATGATAACCAACAAGAAGTTGGGGTGAAGAAGCTGTAAGACTTTCCAAGACAGTGGAAGCCTTATCCATGAGCGGACAAAGGTGAAGGAGATGGTTGCCTTCACATAGCCTACAGGGGAATCGAATCTTCCCTTTCTTCTTGCCATAGCCAGTTGATAGGGTAACATCACCATGAACTCCGGAAGGCGATGAGGGGTAGGCCGAATCATGAGACCACACTTCTAAGACCTTAGGAAGGCCAGGACAATCACAGAGAAGATGGTCATCCTTGCACAATTTACAAGGAAACTTGACCCTCCGCAGAGGAGCGGAAGGTGGCCCAACCTGAGATGTACTTGGGGCAGGAGCTGCACTTTTAGCCTCTCGCTTATGAGACTTCTTCTTCTTTGTCTTCTTCTTTTTCTTCTTAGCCACCTGGTTACTTGAATCCAGACTTTCACCAGGCAAAGTAGAAGATGAGGATGTAGAAATAGGCGAAGAAGGGGAGAGTTCCACCTTGGAATCAACATGGTGTTGTTCGGGTGGAGGAACTGATTGACCTGTATTTGAGACATTAGAGACCAGAGAGGTTGAGAACAACCAAACAGGCAACTCAATAGTTAACCCAGGAAGGGACAACGTTGCCATGTAAGGAGCACCAACATTCCTAAAAGGAGGAAAATGACCAGGATTCCCATCGGAGGGGATTCCTGGGTTGGTGAACTCTGGAAAAGTTGCGATCAAAAACTGAAAATCACACACGGGGCTGAAAAAGAGCCAAGACACACAATCAAATGCCCAACAAGCAAAATATAACAAGGCGTGTGATCACGGGTGATTTAATTTTAGGACACAAAAACATAACTTGACCTTTTCATCTTTAAAGAGTTGAGAAAAGGACAAAAAGATGACTTTAGTTGCCTTCGAATGTTTAATGAGCCTGAAGTGACAAGTGCTCAGATGAGCATTTTCTTTTAAGGAGTCCGAAAAGGATCAAAAGTGACTACTCTGGAGAACTAGGCAAAAGGTTTACCAGACAATCCATAAAACTGCATATATACTTTGGCAATTGTATGAAAACCAAGGACTGTCCGTATGACAATCAATCTTCCTGAATGCTGTGTTCGGTGCGTTATGGGTCGTAAGGCGGCAGACACGACTTCCTATGGATAAAGGACGATAACCTAGTGGGGTCTCCCCATATACTCGACGGTACATGGGAGCACAATTCCGTACTAGACCACTATTGAGTCACAGAAGGAGGAATCAGCCAACCTTGAGTGGAAACAACAGTGACTAGGTTTAATGAAGCCGGAGCACGTCTCTAGCCTAGACCTCTAAACAGTGTGCATTTTGTTCCAATGCGTTGTTAGATTCATTCAGTTCATTTTAAAGTTTATCTTTGATTACGTTTCAGTTTTCCTAAATGCAAGCTATATGCCATAATATATCATTTCATTCAATGAATGCTAACTAAAGTAAGGAGAGAGTTTCCATTCACTTCCAACAATGCAAAAAATTGATCACTAAGAGAAGATATAACAAATTCTCTAATGCACTAATTTCATCAAGAAAAACTAATGCAAATCAATTCCAAAACATTTTTTGTTTTTATTCTTATGTGTTTAAAACAAGCATAAAAATATATAAATTCAAACCAAAGAAAACTGATCTAAATCTACGATTGATTTTTCAGAATGTAAACTATGCAATTGTAACCTATGCACAATTCACTTGAAAAGTATGCAAATGTAATCTATGTACATTTTTCATTCATATCTAAAAATGAGAATTCTAATTATGCAAGTGTGATCTATGCAATATAATTCTCAAACACAAGATGATTCTAATGTAATCTAAGAACCAATCAAGTGCAAATCAAGAAAATTGGGTGAGAGTTCCAAAGATCAAAAAATAAAAAACACTCAAAGGCGCGCCAATCAAGTTTTCTATGCAAAAATAAAAAACAAGCAATCCAAAGCTAGGCCAACAATAACCAGGTAAACCAAGAGGCAAGAAACAGTAAAAGAACTCAACCTAGAAGGCTAGCCAAGCAGGTAAAAACCAAGAAACAACCAAAAAGACAAGACAAGCTCCAAGCTATTCAGTCCGTAAACCAAACTGGAGATTGACTGAAGTGGCGTTGATCTACTTCGCTAATACAGAGGAATAGCGTTTCGAAGTCTATCTGGCCGTACTTCAGGCTTCATCTAGAGTTTACAAATCAAACAACAAGCTGACTCCCTAGTGGAGTCGCCAAATTGTTATGGAGGTAAATTCCCTCTGCGGAGAGAGGCAAACCGTACCAGCCCAAATTGGGTCTAGCAACAATAACACAACGCTATCACGTAAGCTCCTAATTGAAAATTTAAGACCAATGATGAGGGCGTACCTTGATTCCAACACTAGTGCTTGTCGAAGAGTTGAAGCTCCCGTTCCTTTGCTCCAGCAGATCATGATCCCCACGATCTCCGTGAATGGACACCTGCACATACAAATAACGACACAAACAAAAGCATAAAATCCAATAGATGCAATTATATATCAGTCAGAAAGGATATAACTCATCATCATTACAAAGAACAACAAGAGTGGAACCATAAGAATAGTCGTCTATTAATGATAAACAAAGAAGAATACAACGATAGTTCTGACGTCAAATCCTCCTTTGGCTGGGTGATCAGCAGCACATGTCTTGTAAAGCTTGTTGGGAATGGGAACAAGCCTCTCTCTCCTTGGTTATTAGACAAGAATCTCCTTACTTAGATTTGGCCTTATGGGAATGAAGAAGGCTTGTTGCAGCATGAACTTGACAATTCTCAATCTCTGGAACTAGCTTGCCTAAGGAAAATGGATAAGCTTTTATAGATAGAGAGGAAGGGGAGTTGGGATCATCCACAATATTCATGGGATTGGCTTTATCACTAAAGAAGCTTCCATGAGAGGTGGAAAACCACTTCCCCTCTATGGAGATTCGAAGCCAAACCTCCCAACTCAAAATAGATTCAGTCCAGGAGTTGGTTAGGATGAATCTTCTACTGTTGGTTTGTTAAAAAACATCACCTATTATGGTTGGCACAAGTGCGACTCTGTGACAAAGCGCTGATTGGCACGCCCCCTTTAGAGGATTTCCCCCATTGGCATGAGTGCTGCACTGTGGAACCGCGCCAAAGGAAAAAGGGCTATTTTTATGGGTTTTTAGCAGGAGATGTCTTCAGGGCAAATGAAGTTCATGTTCAGGGGAATGCAATGCAAGTGTTTACAAGTCATGTCACTTATCATAGGTCCCGGAATGAGTTCTCCAAGATGCGAGAGAGGCGTAACAAGGATGGTGACAAATTGCTATGTAACACGAGATGAGTTCCCTCCATCACATATGCTTGCAGGTAGTATCCCATGCATGGGGGCATGATGGTTTTCCCTTGGACATCTTCTTAATTTATTAACATAAGTCCGCACCAGAATCACCACAGATTATAGGTATGGTTGATTATCCTTCCATTCCTTGGATATTTTGTCCTACCGGCCTCTCCGGCAAGCCATATTCACATTGCATATTGTAGACATTTGATACCATCTCTTCAAATATTCTACTCTATGTCATACCACATTTACCACATATTCCATATGTTTGACTTGGTGGGTGAGGGTGATTCTAGACCTCCTCTAGTAGTTCATTCTCATTTTCCCCTTCCCTTAATTCTTCACTAGGAACCATCGTTCAAAGAAGCATTAAGGCCATCTTTAGAAACGTAAGGCCACTTTCCTGAAAATTACAAACCCTGATTCGGAGGGTCGGTTTGTCATCTATGATCCCCACAAGATTTAGCACCTTCTCCTCCTCTCTAAGTTCACAACAACTCACATAGAAAATTAATTAAATTGGAGAGAAAAATCCCTTGTCTAGAAAAAACCCCAGTTATTTTGTCACCCCTTGCAACTAGATTTTAGGTCAATTTGGCAAACCATCAACACCATGAGATAACTCTCACTAAGTACTATAATGGGTCTTATTTTTTGATGATTTTACACTTCACGAGGAAGCCATTTTTCCAAGAAGGTTCACTTTCGCCTCTCAAAATTGAATTTCTTCATATGAGATGCTTGTACTTTGGGGACCATCTTCCCTTAGTGCTTGTCATCTCAAGTGTAATTTTTCGTCATGAGCAACCATCATTTACTCATGTTTTCACAGTCCCCACCAGGCCTATTCTGTGTGGCAGTGTCATCGAGTCAACCTTGTTCGAAGCATTCGTGATGAGCGACCTTTGCATCAATGGAGTCTCTTTCGCATCCACTTATATCATGTCATGGTATTCCATCCATATTTTTCATACTATTCATCTCGTGTTGAAAATTTTGGCCTTAAGTCATACTATTTACCATCCCCCTTGGAGTTGAGTTAGTCGCTATGAGGTCAACCATGCACTTTATGCTTTAACAAGAGAAGTCATGTACTTGTCCCTCAATACCATTTTTCCCATTGTCCATGGTGTTAGTCCATGAGTCACATTACTATTGTCCCTCGTGCCTTTGTTAAGGATCCTCATTGCCTCACCTATGGCGGGCCCTATATTGTCGACATCAACACATCTAGTCCAGAAGAACGACCTAGAGTGTAGTGTATCTTGGTTCCAGCTTCCACTCTTGTTTGGTGCCTCAGATCAAGTAGAGGGATTCATAATTTCCCTTTGACTTGACTATTTCACATTTGTGATTCATACACTTGATGGTCCAAAGGTGTAGCAGATTGTACGAGTGATTCTTGGTTGTGTGTGAGATGTTTTAGACCTCAAGAGGGGCTGGTCCTTCAGTTAGCCCCCCACATGTGTGAATGCCTTCCTATTATGCTACGGTCTGAGATACAGTTCTACAGATTTGATGGGTTCGGTTCCTATAGCTTGCAGCATTCATCGCATGCATGTCTCCTTCAGTTGGTCTTGCAAAGCCCTTTCATGTTCAACAGGGCTTCTTTGGTTGTTCTACCCTCCCTCCCACCCATTTTTTGAGGGAAGGTCCATTATATCTCATGTACTCAGATGTTATTGTATTGAGTCGTCGCTCATGCTTTTGTAGGCGCATTATGTATATGGGACACATTGTATTATTTTTTGGCTCATTTATGATAGCATGTCATGCACCATTCCACATGCATTTTATTTCTCACTTTCATGTTTCTTCGCGTATCATTATTTTTGTACTAAGTTATCTTGCCATGTATAGGTATGCCTCCCCTGCATGAGTGAGATCCGATACCACAACATAAAAGGAGACTTACATTGATCTCACCCCCTGTGTCACTATCCTCTTTCACTTCAGCTCCATTGGTTTGTATCTCTATCTCTCTCTCTCACTCAATCCACTTCATTGTTTAGTGATTATGTCCTTACAACGTACTTTAGTCGTATGTTTTTCTCCTAACACTGGTATGTTGGGGGTCAATCTCTTATCACAAAAATATGATCATCTAGCCATAATTTACTAGATGGATCGAAGTACACTATGTAGGGCCAATTTTACCACACTAAAATTGCTTTCACTATGAGAAATTACTTAATAAACCATATTTGTTAAGTCATTTATAATTAAGCCCATGAATAATAATTAAATAAATCACTATTTATTTAATTATCTTCTAGGAATAATTAAATAAACCATTGTTTAATTAATATTCCTTGTCACATTTGACACAATTATGAGAAATAAATAGATAAATCATTAATTATCTTTCTTTTTCTCTAGGGATAATTAATTAATCACTAATTAATTATTATTCCTTGTCAAGTTCCAGGAAATCCCTTAGGAATAATTAAACAAATCATTATTTGTTTATTATTCCTTAACCATATTTCCTGAGATGATCAATAAATCATTTATTTATTTATTATTTCTCAATAAAAGTCTAAATACTTTTTCCCTCCAAACCAAATATAATAAAATATTCCAAATTATTAATTCTAAAATGGGGTTAATAATATTTTATTATTTCTCATTATTGGAGAATAACCTAATATTTGTTATCAATAGAGGGGTTTTTCATTCATTCTTCACTTTCGATTATTTTCATTGTTTTACTCACTGTTGCATCTTATTATTATTAGTCTCCCTCACCATCTTCTTTTTCATTTGAGTTCTCATTGAGCTCAAAAATTTTGTTTGCGTGGTTTTACACATGGTAGAGGAGAGAGACTCTACAAAATCTCAAGGCATTAAGGATAGTCAAGAACCCATAGAGGGGGACTTGTAACATTATTTGTTCGCTTCACACTTGTTGTTTAATAAAATAAATTCTTTATATATGTTTTTTTCATTGGATTATTGGAGTTATTCACGGTTATTTTACTATTCCATTTTGTTGTTTAACTATGTCTGTGGAGTAGAGTAGAAATTTGGTAGGTTTTGTTTCTATCATTTGTGGTAGATCTACACTCTTTAACAACCATTTTTAATGTTAGTGTTGTTTTTCATCCATAGCCTAAAGTAGTTTCTTTTTGTACACATTCAAGAAGAATTGTGCATAACATCCATATCTCTTTCTCTTCCTCTCTCCTTATCTCTCTCAAGTCCTCTACCTCGTCCTTCTTTTCTCTCTATTTATTTACCACTTTCCTTTGTCTCCCCCATCTCTCTCTCTTTCTCTCTATTGCTCTCCCCCTCGCTCCCCTCCATCTCTATGTATCCCTCTCTATCTCTTCACCTTCTTTGTATATATTTTTCCTCCTTCTCTCCATTCTTCCTCGCTCTCCCTCCATCTCTCCATTGTCACTCTCTCCCTCTAGGTGCTTAGTACAACCATAGATATGATGGATCTAGGTTGGTTTACTTAAATTTTATGATTTCTTTTAATATTCACAACACAATATGTATTATGAGGTAGGTGTTTTGATGTTTATTATGTCATTTAACGTATATAACTATGCTAGTTTTCCCTCTCCTCCTATGTCTATGTCTCTGCCTCTCCCTCTCTCCATTATTCCCTCTCTCTTCATGCCATCTATACCTATGTTTGAGTCCATCTCTCCTTTGTCTCTCTACCCCCCCAAAAAACATGTGACCTCTCTCTCTCCTCTCTCTCCCTTTATTCTCCTTTGACTCTCTATCTCACCCCCAAAACATTCTCACTTTCTATTCATATCTACCTATATATCTCTCCCTCTCCCTCTCTCCCTCCTCTCTCCCTCTCCCTCCCCTTCTCTCTCTTCCCTCTCACTCGTGTCTATCCCTCACTCTCTCTCTATCTCTCCCTTCTCACTCCCTCTCTCTCTCTCCTTATCTCTCTCTTCCCTCCCACTTTGGTCTCTCCATCACTCTCTCTTCATCTCTTCCTTCTCACTCCCTCTCTCTCTCCACCTTCCTCTTTCTATGGCTTTCTTCTTCCCTCCCTCTTTCTCCCACTGCAACTCCATCTCTCTCTCCATCTCTCTCCTCTCTCTCAAGTTCTCTATTTCTTCTCTCTCTCCCTTTCACTAATTAGTGTCTCTCTCTCCCCATCACTCTCACTCTCCCCCTCCATCTTTAAGTTTCTTCCTTCCTCTCTCTCCCTTTCACTAATAAGTACCTCTCTCCCCATCACTCTCTCTCTCCCTCCATCTTTAAGTCTCCCTCTCTATGTCTTCTCCTCAATAATGTCTAAAGATAAAGTTACAAATTTATGATTTAACATGACCATCTAAAATATGAAATTTATTATTTGGTTATATAGTAAAAATATTAGATATCACATGATTTACAACACTAATATGGCACTCATAAATATAAATGATCTATTTAGAAAATTAAATTATAAAATCTTTAAAAATACTCTATAAACTTCCTAACATCAATATCTCAAATATACCTCATAAATTAATTAAAAACTGTATTTCCTATAAAACTTAATATAAAGAAAAATAGCGTTCTTTGTGTAACAAGTTATGCGTCCCCATCATTATATAATAACGTTCTTTGTTTTATACTACTCACGAGATAACCCACTTTAGGAACTTTAAATTCTTCACACCCAAATTTTCATAAATATGAAAAAATATATAATATAACCCAAACACTAAAAGTGAATCCTCCCTGATAGCATTTTACCCTCAAAGTAAATCCTAGCTGATAGCATTTTTCACAATGGAAACATTAGCCAGATCACCATGTCTAATACTTTAAATAAGAATATGAAGAGCAACGAAGTTATTTCACTCTAAATCAACCCTAGTTTCATCCGCTCCATGCAAAAACGAAGTGGGTGAATTACTGCTACAAAGATGAAACCATTAAGAGAGTGTTCTGCAGTTCCCAAATGCCATTCAATTCTTAAGCAAAGTAGTCTAACTTTACACAAAAAGTTATCGATCTGCAATATGTGTCTCTTTGGCCCATGTTTATTTTAGTTCTATCAAAATTGCAATTGCAGGATGAGCAGTAGGTATCTATTAGTAATAGATGTTTTGGACGTTTCTTTTTTATTTTTATTTTATTTCTTTAATTATAAGTTTTAATGGTAAATTTGAGTTTTGTAACTGTTAAATATACTTTTTAGTTTCAAATTTATTTATGTATTTAGAAATACATTTTAAATAATAATAAATTTTAATTCATTAAAAATAATATTTTCAAAAAAATATCATAAAAGATAAATTATATATGTTTAACTATCTAAATAAAATTATGAATTCATGTAATAAGTTTAGTGTTAATTTATTTATTTTGAACTAGTGACTGTTTTGCAAAGAATATTTTAATAGCCCATCAATTCACCATCAATTTAAATCTTTTTAGATTATTGTTAACATTATTATAATTATCACTTGGAATAATTTATTTTTAATTTGTAAGGGCTAATCTTATACTCCTGTAAAAAATAATGATCCTGGATTCTTTACTTATTTTAAGATCATATTTTAACCAAACAAAAACAATTCAGATCAACTTGAATACAATACACATTGATTACATTTCTACATTAAGAACATATATCACAAGTCCAAATCAAAATAGAGATGTACTAAATACACCTTACATTTTACTAATCAGAAGTATGCAAATTTCTGTAAACTTTCCTTAATAAATAATTAGATAAAAACATTACTTAATTACAAATTAAATAATGGAATGAAAACTAGTCTTTAATTACAAATTATTTTAATTAATTAACAAATGAAAAATTTAAACCCATATTCATAAACAAATTAGAATACATATTATATTTCAGAGCCATCAGAATCTTAAGCTACATAGTACAATTTTTAAAATATAATAAAATTAGCCCAAAATATAAGAGATATACGTAGTGAAAATGCAGTCGAGGTTTAAGAAAAGCAATAAACAAATTGCACTAACAGTAAATGAAGTAAAATGGAGTTTTACCCTTTCCAATCACATCCAGATCTAAAGTGTAAGCAAAGCCCGTAGTGAAGGTTTAAGAAAAGGAATGAATAGATTGCACTAAAAGTAGAATGAAGATGCAGTTTGCACTTTCCAATCACATCTGGATCTAAAGTGTAAGCAAAGTCGGCACGAATCATAACTTTCTTAATACGTAATCCCCTTACAGATTTAAAGTGTAAGTAAGTCTGCAACTATTGAAGAAAAATTACGGTATGCAGAGCATGATGGGTGAAAATTCATCTACCACAAAACGGAATTCAATCCAGTGAAAGACTGAAACAGTCACGTTGTTTAACCTATGGACTCACATCACATGCAGGTATCTTAAAAAAAGCAGTATGACATTAGCAATCGATCAGTTTTCAGACATATAGCATACCTTTAGGGAGTTTTGCCTGTCCCAAACGTACCAACAGTACCTGGGTACTTCTCTTCCCTCATGGATGATGATCCTGCGTGCCCACCATGACTTCCTTCCATTTGAGTCCCACCCAGGTTCTGGAACTCGTTCCAGTCAAACATACTCTCAAATTCATCGTCTGGCGCAATCCCTTGGTTGACGCTTGGGTTCAGTGAAACATTAATAAAAAGTTGATTGGATACAACGGGAGCTGGATCAATAGATTGGTTCCAATGACTCTGCTGGAAAGTATCTCCAGCCAGAATATTGTTGTTCTGCCCTTGTAACTCAACTGGCATGCCTGCAACGTCCGTGACTGGAAACCCTTGAGCACAAGGCACATCAAATCGATTAAAATTATTAGGGTTTAAACCTTGAGCAGGAGCATTTTCAGTTCTAATCTGGTTCATTGCTTGGATTCCACTGAGCCGAGTGGAAAATGGAGTTTGTAATGGATTCCCACTGTAATCGGCATATCCAGCCTCCATTCTTCTTCGCTTAAAGCAGTTGTTGAGAATAGGGTTTGCTTCTTGGGTTCCTTGGAGACCGCTACTGTTGCTGATAAACTGATGCCATTGCTGCCTAGGTATAGTGCTCTGTACTTGTTCACTAGCTTGCGCAGAAACCCTAGAGGGTATATCGCTACCATGAAATTGAATACGTGCAGCATTTCTCTCTGGCTGTATGGTTCCTGACATACAAGAAGGTGGTGGTATTCTTTGGTGAGATGTAGGTACACTATGCATTCCTGCAGAGGGACCCAAAGGTGATCTATGTGGAAAGTTGTAAGTTATGACTGGCTCCTGTTTTGAAGAAGACCCCATGTCTGTGGGTGATCCGCCTAAATGTTGGAAAGTGGGTGCCTGAAACTGTTGTGCTGGAAACTGAGGAGGGATATTGCTCATTGTAGATGACAACTGCGGTGGTAATTTATTCGTTGCTGCACCTATCCATGGCTGTTTCAATAACCACTCTATAGCTTTTGAGCTACCTTCTAACCCTAATAATTTGTGCAGCTCTAACATAGGTTTTGTGGCCATTGATATTAAATAATCTAGGGTTTTCCCACCATTTTCAAACTCCAGCTCTCTAGTAAGCTCTACCAGACGCTTCGTTTCTGTGGGCACGGACCAATTTAGGGCATCTCCACCATTCTGCAAGCCCAATTCTTGTGTGAGACTTGCTATGCTCTTGTTTCCCATTTGTATCAACCAATCAATCGTCTGTCCACCCTTTTTATAGTCCAGCTCTTTTGTCAGCTCCACTAAACGCTTTGTTTCAGATGGTAGTATCCATTCAACTGCAGCTCCCATAGATATCAAGCCCAACTCTGTGTGGAGTTCATATAACGGAATTCTACAGTCAGTTGGCATGTTCACTCTCCAACGTTTGTCTTCACGTGGTTGTTGGTTACTTGGATTCCCCTCCTTCTCCGCCGTCAATATGGCGGTCTCCTTCGTCGTTTTTACAGAGAGGTGTGCATTTGCACGCTGCTCCTGCTCAGGTTTGGATTTGAAGGCCCGCTTCGTCTTTTTTCCAGTGAGGCGTGCAGAGGCACTCTCTCTCACCTTTGCTTCATCGTTCTCCATAACGACTGAGAGGAGATATGGAAAGCAACACTACAATATGATTATTTATCTAATTCTCAAATCTCTTCAGAAAAGAACGTCCCGAAAACTACCCAAACACGCCTAGTTCGAAACTCTGGAGCAGTACACACAAAAGCTGTACCAGGATACTCACATCTTAGTAAATGGACATTGGCAGAGTCTTATTTTAATGATCCGTTTTGGTAATTGTAAGTTAGTTATTAAAAATTTCCTTAAAATTGGGAGTTCACCCCATTTTAATTAAGTGATGGTAACTTAGACGTACATATTTCCTGAACTTTCGGGTGGGGAAGCTTTTAAGGAAAATACAGTTAGGAAGGGGACGTTCGCACAATCTTATTATTTTAATAATTTGTTTTGGTGGTGGTAAGTTAAGCAGTTGTCTATAATGCTATCTTTTGGAACTTTTTCCGGTGGGTTTTTCCGGTCAATATTCTTCAGCAATTTATTAGAATTGCAAGTTTGATAGCTAGTTTCTGCACAATTAAAGCGTCCAATGAGTTTTTTAGGGTGCTGAATCTAAATATGCAGTTAAAAACCCATTTTAACTGCAACCAATCAAGATTTAACCTCAATTTCTTCCGGCTGATTCGGTCACCGGAATCTCCGAAAAATCACATTATAGATAACTCCGAAAGTTAATTACTAACTTCCTTTTCTTGAAAAGGAGAAGTTTAACTCATTTTAATTTAAGTGGCATTAAGTTAGAATTTTTCTTGAAATTTGTGTGGGCACTGCCAGAAGAAAATATAATTGGAATGGTTTTAAGTTTTTTTTATACTATTTATTTTTTAATAATGTTAATGTTTGGGTTGGTTTATATATTTATTATTTTTTAATAATGTTAATGTTTGGGTTGGTTTATATATATATAATAAATATAATAGGGTGGTGTGTAAAAGTTTGATGTTTGATTTTTTCAATTATATTTATTATTATTGGTTGTTTTATGTTTTTATTATTATTATTATTATTATTATTTTAATATGATTATTGATTTGGTTTAAGTTTTAATTAGAAATTTTGTAATATAATAATTGGTGGATTTTTTATGGAAATTTATATTAGATAATATTTTTGGTTTCCACTCTTTTAATAAGTCATTTATCTATGACCATTTCTATGAGAGGGAGTCTTAACTCACTAATTTATCATTATTTTTGAATAGCATGCTCAGTACTCATTGCAAGGATGAAGAAGTGGGATTGAAACAAGTGAAATGAATTAAATAGGGTCAATCATCACCACTCATCCTTCACTAGCTTGCACCATACTTCTACGGAGCTTGCTAACACTTCCAAGGAGGTCACACACACTTCGAGGGAGGTCATCCATCTGAGAAATTAGTGAGTTCCAACTACCTCTTATGGTTATGGAAATGGTCATAGATGAATGACTTACTTAAACCTGGTTGAATCCCAAAATGATATTTAATTTTTATTGCTGTTTTTTTATTTTTTCTTGTATTTTTTAATGTATAAAATTTAAAGTTTGAAAAATCTGTTTGAAATGTATAATTTTAATAATTTTTAATTAATTAATTAAAAAATACATTTAAAAGGAAAGAAAATATATATATATATATATATATATATATATATAATTGTTTTGACTTTTTTTTTCTACATATTTTGTGGATAAGGATGGCTATGACCAAGTATAAGGTGTATAAGAAAGAGGTATATAATGAGAAACTCAAAAAAATTCTTAAAATTGTTTCCAACTCTAGTCAAAACCCTCATCATTGGCTCAAGTGAGTATGGCCAAAGGATGACCAATATTAGCTAGACCATTGAGGGATAAAAGAGAGAGGTTATCTTGCATAAATAAAGATAACATTAAAAATATTATTAGTTTCTAAATCTTTTAGATATGAAATGTTTAGAAATTTTTGAGGTTTTGGTGGGCACTCCTAGGGATCAAAAAGCATATAGATAGAGCGAGAGGTTATCAAATATGTAAGTATTGGGAGAACCTATACCATAAGAAAATATTTATTAAATTAAGATTAATTATATATGTATAATCTTAAATATATATATATATATATATATATATATATATATATATATATATATATATATAATCTTAATTTAATAATTATATGTATATAAATTATTTAAAATGTCTAAAAGATAAGGATGACAAGAGAGGGAAGGAGATTTTTTATATTAGATTATATATTAATTTTATATAATGAAATTTATTTACTATTTATGGGAAGAATGTGATATGGTTAATAGAATAATTATTAGGTGAATCAGTTATAGCAATATTTATTAAGGCATTATAATTTATCATATCACTAGTTAGGAAAGTAATAATAGTTTCTCCCAACTACCTAAGTTAACTATAATTGACAATATGTTGATTTAATTTCATTGCATGTATTAATTACTTTTTAAAAATTATACATTAAATATTTGATCTATTTCAAGATTCGTTTGATGCATTTTAGGATAGATTTAGAATAGTATTTTTTTGTTTCTTTTTTAATGTTTCCATATATTTATATATATAAGCTATTTACTTTTTTATTAATTTATTTAATATATGTTATTTCACTAGTTTAGATCCATTTTAAACTAGGATATACCAAGCCATGAGAGGAATCAAAGCTCTTGAGATGCAAACATATTTTAGAGTGAAAAAAGATTTGATCCCTCTCGGCACTTGGTAGATTCGAAGTTAAGATGGATGTTAACATTGAAATATTTTATTTATAATTCAAGTTCTCAACATGACAATTAATTATTTTTATTATTAATATTTTCTAAATATTACATATCAAATCCATATTAAACATTAAAAAATAATAAATATCCCTCATACATTGAATTAGAAAGTAGTCATTAATGGAATAATAATTCTCTAGATTTGTCTAGCTCCATATATTTCATGTCAAAATCTTTTACTTACCATGGATATTGAAATATTATATTTATAGCCTACTATTACACATAACATAATATCAATAATGCTATATTAAGTACCACTACATCTTCAACATGTCCAATATATGAAATCGTGGAAGGGAATTGACCCTCAAGGAGTTCCTTAACAAAGCACCTCATCGCCATCTATCCACCACCATGTGGACTTTAGTATTAATATTTCTAATTTGTTAATTTAAATTATTGTTTTAATATTTTTAAATGTAATTTTACATGACAACATCTATTCCATACTCCGTTGTAGAGCACCTCCCCAAAAAATGAAAACATGATTTGATATTGCATTGTATAATACCTTAATACTTCATAAATTCCCAAAGGGTCAACATGTCTCCTAAGGCTTTAACCCACACTAATAGATACACAATAATGAACCATACCACTAGATCTAAATTTGTAATTAATAATTTCAATATAACTACAAGTACACATGAGCAAACATCTTAAAATATGGTGCATATTATTATTATTATTATTATTATTATTATTATGCCATATACTAATATCCCTTGTTAATTATGAAGATGAAGATGATTGACATTCACGAAGACTAATATGGTATATTAAACCTTAAGGAGTAAGAAAATAATTGAGATTCTTTAATATTTTATCTCTATGATTGAAAAGAAGGGAGAGAAACAGTGAAAATTTTGTTGACTTAACAAGTTAAGAAGGTTGAAAGTGTGGAATAAATATTGAAAATTAGAATGGATGTGAGTAAGAGCTAGGAAAGTCAAGAGAAATTGTTTTTCATATTCAACATGTAGATATTAAATTTCTCATGTAATTTACTAAAACACAAGAGTCAAATCTACTCTACTCATATCTATAATTCAATTCATGATCACGAGCACAAATCATAAACATGCATCAAGATAAAACACACATACATGTAGATTTATCTAGGGGAAAACAATTTCTCAAAACCCCTTCCTATATGTATTGCATTATGCAAATAGTAGAGATGAAATATGATTCTTGCTCAAGCTTGAGAAACTGGTGCGAGTGTATAGTCTATCTCTCTACCTGTCTCACTAACTTTGGCCAACACTTATCCAATTTTCTTTTCCTCCAAGCTCCTATTTCCCTGCATTGTTACTTGAGGAATTAGGCACCTATGAATTAGGAATTTTCCTCCAAGGAATGATCCGAACTTAAACACAAATACAACAACTTACAAATATAATCATAAATACGGAGATATAGCAGAAAAACACTTCATTTCATTAATATAAAATATTGAACTATCGTTACAAACATAATTGAAATAAGGTAGCTTGGGGGATGATAACTTATCTCTCAGAAGAGTTGTATCGACTACATGCCTCTCAACTATGTTAAAATGAGGCTCAAGGGCCTATTTGTTGTTGAAAGAAATGAGAAAACCCTAAACAACAAAAGAACTAACCCTAGGAGATATAACACAAAGCGTTTGTGGGCCCTATTGGAGTTAGTTAGGTAACCAAATTCCTCGTGTCATAACTTGGTCATGTTATCTCTGTTTGGTGCATACGATATCTTGTTGGAAAGGTCTCTTCGAGTAATACAAGTTTCATTGCAGGCCCCTTCCCATGGATATGGCCCTACCACAAACCCCAAAAAAACACCGTTTAGGGGGGTAAAACTACTCTCGAAGTTTAGGACCTGAAGAACTGCTAAAAACAGTACATGCTTAAATGAACAAGGAAATAGATGAAATTCACTGGAGGTCTAGGTGGAATAGGCGGGTGGCCACCATTATCCACCTAGATTATTCCTCCCCTCCATGGTACTGATTGCTTCGAGATACTCCATGTGGTGAGGAAATTTCTATTGATCCTCGTCCCTGGTGAACCACTTGTCATGGTGACAGAATTGGCCTGCTTTTACAAATCAATAGAGTTGTATCCTCTATTGGCAATTCTTATCGATCTATGTGTCCATGACTTGATTAGTTGTAGCCTATTCCATGTAGTTTGCGTTGAGCATTATTGGTGTGAGTTGTTCTGCAATGTGATATGTGTCCAACAATGGTGGAACATATCGCTGAAGGTGGTCTACATTGAACACTGGATGCAATCCAAGGAATGGTGGGATGTTGAGCTTGAACACATTGTCATTGACGGCCTTGGTGATGGTAGATGGCCCATATCATAGTGGGAAAAGCTTGCGGTGGGGTAGAACAAGGTGCTCCTTCTACAAATGTAGCCAAACTTTGTCACCCACATAGAGCTTGTGCAACACCTGATGTTGATTATGGCACTTCTTGTACTTAGCATTGGCTCTGTACAATATATCATAAACCAGTTTGAATATGTGTTGAATGCGCTCAATGAAGTTTTTAGCCCTTTCAGCTTCATAGTAAATGTGAGCCAAATCTACCTGAGCAGCTACAAATGTTATGGCCACATCAATCAGACATAATGGCTGAAATACCAACCCTACCTAAAACAGGTTGTGGCCTGTTGAGTTATGGAGAGCTTTATTGTAGGTGCGTTGGACATAGGGGAGACTTTCATCGCATGTGCATGGACACTTTTAGTTGTACATGTGTAAAATGTGTACGATCATCCTATTGAAAAGCTCTAATTCACAATCAGTTTGGGGATGGAAAGCCATGGAATTAGTAAGTTTTTTATCCAACATCAATGAGAGACTTGACCGAAATGCACTCAAGAATATGTTGTCGTGATCTAAGACAATGGACTATGGGATCCCAAAGTGTACCCACACTTGCTCAAAGAAAAGCTTACGAGTGGCCACTGTTGTGATACTCTTCTTGGAGGTCACCATGATGGCCATCTTAGAGAATATGATGCAGGGTAAACCCGCATAAACGAAGATCTTCAAACGCTGTGCATATGAGAATGTAATCCAACTATTAACCAAATCAAAAACTCAATGTCCAACAAATTTCACACATCTGTATGTTCTACGAACTCCATTTGATTCACAATCTTTCACCCAATAATTACTATTCCTTATCTCCATTTAAGAGGCTTTTAAAAATTATAAAACTAACTCAAGATCACACCAACCATATGCACACAAAAATATGAGAATAATTAATTAAGAATTAAAATATTTACAAGAGAAATCATGGCCTATTCATGGCCTCTTATTCCTCATACTCACTCCTTCTCTCTGATCTTCAATGTCTTTGACGATTCCTAATTTATAAAACTAAGCATGATCTAGAATCACTGAACTAAAAGCTCTAAGAGTCTACATGCAATGCATACATATGGTAAAAAGCATCTTGACATTTTTTCCCATCTTTTTCCCTGTTCTAAAATAGAAAAGCTTTCATTATCCCATAATGATCCACATTCACTGCTTTATGCCTAAAAACACTCCCTATTTTATTAAAAATAACAAAATATTTAAAATTATCACACCCCCCTTTTTATTCCATATTTACAGATGAAGAGGGTCTTGATGCTCCTGCATCATACACCCAACCTTAAAATTAATCATGATCTCCTGATCATGTGTTGGGATCTGTGTATGCTTGGATCCCACACCTTGTGCTGCAAGTTTCCATTTGCCGCTGCTTTTGTCTGTTGTTCTTCTCCACGTCTCCACACCTTATGCTGCTTTGCTCCACTAGCTGCACTTTCGCAATCTTCTATTGTTTTCCTTTTGCTGCTTCTCCTTTGTTTCACTGCTGCTGGTCTCTTCCAGGATTCCTTCATCATCATCCGTCTCATCATTTCAATTTCTTTGTCTAGCAAATTTTCCCCAGCATCTTCATTTAGACCTGTACTCACAAAACAATTGTTATAATAAAAATCATAAGGCATCAGTGCCTTACTTCCCTCTGCCAGCATTTCAGTATACTAATCCGAATCATTCTTGATATTATCACTCAGTCTATCCTCCTCATCATCTTCTCCGAGAATGCATCTGTATTCTGGTTCATAAAAATAAACCTCTTTATCTTCATTCATGTCTGCCTTTATATTCTGAATTCTTATCCTCTGTACTTCTAGTCTCTTCTCTAGAACATTTAACTCCTGCCATAAACCTGTCATCTCCTTTGAGAATATTTCTGTGCAATCTTCAATACTTTCCCAAGCCAAGCTTTCTATTGTTACCATCTCATCACCTGCATGTAAACTCTCAGTTTGCACAAAATGTTCAACAGTATCAACTGTTACTTCCCTTATCTGTGCTTCAGATTGATTTCCTTCTTCTGCATCCATAAGAAATTCCTCTTGTGCTATAACAGTTTCACAAGATGGCACATCCTCCTCAGTAAAACCAGTAATCACATCACAATTGTCAGCTACAAAAATACATGGTTTTATATTATCCATTTGATCTGGATTTACCCAATAACTCAAGAAATCATCAATGATCTTCTCCTCTGTTTCACCAATGGAAACCTCCTCTTCCAACTCAGCTGCCCTAAGTTCTTTCTGTCTCAACTGTACATCCATCATCTGCCCAAGCTTCCTCAGCTCCTTTGTTAACTGCATGCTTATCTGTAAATCTCTTTTCTGCTGTAGCCTTTGCCACTTCACCCTCTTCCTCAGCAGTAAACCATGTCTCTGGTCTTTCATATTTTCCTGCAACAACTCCATCAATAGCTCAAGATGAACTGCTATATCAGCTTTCTCTTTCTCATACTCTTCCTGAGTCAACTGCTGCCTTATGCAATTTTCCTTGGCATATTTCTTCTCCTTTCTACTGTGGCCTCTTTCTGAACCTATGCTCTCTCCTTTATGACTTTCAGTAGTCATTTCCTTCGCCATGAGTTCCTCACCTATGAGTTGCATGAAGCCTCTACCACAGCAAACTCTCTTGCTGCTACTTACCTCACCAATCCTTCCCTCCGGATCTGGTCTTTTGGTAATCATTGGTCCTCTACTGGAACCTTCCGAGCATCCTCTACTGCTCCTGTAGGCTTCGCTCATCTACAACTTTATTCAACCTCTGTTGAATCTTTAGGTTCTTCCACATTCACTTAGAATCCTTTGCTGGACTTCTTGACCACTGCACTCTAGCTATGATCTACTTCTTCCCGCTGATTTCTTCACTATGCATTTAAGATCTTGCATGATCTTGTTTCACTTCCTCAACTGCACTGCATCTCTGTGCTGCAATATTCATCAGTTCCAAAAATCTAACATTCATTCATCACATGCAATTAACTTAACTAAAAAAAACTTGAACCTTCAAACAGAGCTATTCCTGCTCTAATACCACTTGATGCAGGGTAAACCCGCATAAACCAGGATCTTCAAACTCTGTGCATATGAGAATGCAATCCAACTATTAACCAAATCAAAAACTCAATGTCTAACGAATTTCACACATCCATATTTCCTACGAACTCCATTCGATTCACAATCTTTCACCCAATAATTACTATTCCTTATCTCCATTTAAGAGGCTTTTAAAAATTATAAAACTAACTCAAGATCACACCAACCATATGCACACAAAAATATGAGAATAATTAATTAAGAATTAAAATATTTACAAGAGAAATCATGGCCTATTCATGGCCTCTTATTCCTCATACTCACTCCTTCTCTCTGATCTTCAATGTCTTTGAGGATTCCTAATTTATAAAACTAAACATGATCTAGAATCACTCAACTAAAAGCTCTAAGAGTCTACATGCAATGCATACATATGGTAAAAAGAATCTTGAGGTTTTTTCCCATCTTTTTCCATGTTCTAAAGTAGAAAAGCTTTCATTATCCCATAATGATCCACATTCATTGCTTTATGCCTAAAAACACTCCCTATTTTATTAAAAATAACAAAATATTAAAAATTATCACATCCCCCTTTTTATTCCATATTTACAAATGAAGAGGGTCTTGATGCTCCTGCATCATAATATCTCAATGACAATTAAAGTGCAATCATTGTCATGCTTAGTAGAAGGAAGGACTCACATGTAATCCATGGAGACAGATTCAAAAGGCCAACTAGGATTAGGTAGAGGAGTATATAGGCATGGCTTTCTGATGGTTTCTTTGACGATGGTGGAGTTGGTGTAGGATCTAATGTACCTTTGAACATCTTCACAATTTTTTGGATAATAAGAATACTTTTGAAATACTGCCATTGTTTTATCTACTCCGAAATGTCCAACGACCTGACTACACTATGCCTCCGAAATCATCTTGGCATGCTAACTTGAAGGAACACAAATGTGTCTCACGTGTCATAACTATACATCTCGAAGGTGAAAATTCAAAACTTTCTTCCCATCCAGAAGTGTCTAGTATATTTTGCCAAATTATGGATCACTCTTGTAAAGATGCGGCCACCTTGATGTCTCGTGCCCATAGGAGTTGAACACAATGATGAGTGCCATGACCAGTGGTCAGCTAAGGCAACCAATGACTTTATTGGTGCTTCCCTTCTTATACTTAATGTTCAAATGGAACTGTTGCAGCTTGGTGGACCATTTCTGATGGCGATTGTTTTGCAACTTCTCTTGTGTATATATGAACTGTAGAGGTCAGTGGTCTATGCGGATGATTATTTCCTTCCCCATAATGTAATGCTTCCATTGAAGACAATCATGCAAAATGGAATACATTTCTTTGTCATAAGTGGGGTACCTTCGGACTGTATCTGAAACTATCTCATTGTGGTAAGCCACTCGATGCCCATGCTAAGTAAGAATCACACTAAAAGCATAGTTGGAGGCATCTGTCTCAATCTCAAATGGTTGTTGCAAGTCTAGTAATGTGAGCACTGGTGCGGAACATAGGCGATTCTTGAACTCAGAGAATGCTTGTTGTTGGGATTTTGACAAAAAAAATCACTTTCACTCTGCCATTTGTGAGTTAACATAAAGGCCAAGTTATATTAGAGAACCCCAATATAGACCTACGGTAGAAATTAGCAAAATCCAAAAAGTTGCACAACTCTATTAGAGTGGTTGGGGCTAGCCAATTTCGAATGACTTGTATCTTGTATGGGCCCACATGTACACAATGCTCATCAATGATGTACCCCAGATATTGAACCTGGGTCAGACCAAAGGTGCATTTCCCCAAGTTAGCACACAACTTCTGTTGTCGCAATGTTTGAAGAACTTATCGAATTTTGAGGAGGTTCTCTTCCAACTCTGGATGAAGATCAAGATATCATATAAATACACCACCATGAATGCATTGGTGAAGGGTCACAAGATGAAGGTTGGAGGGATGTTCGTCAATCTGAATGGCATGACCAACCATTCGAAAAAACCCTCCTTTTATTTAAAGGCAGTCTTCCACACATCAGAGGGTTTGATAGACACCTGGTGATAACCTAACTTCAAATCAATATTGATGAAATATTTGGCCCCCTTGAACTATTGGAGAAGTTCATTAGTCCACGAGATTGGGTACCTATTCTAGACAGTGATCTTATTCAGTACTTGATAGTTAAGGCAGAGCCTCCAAGTCCCATCATTCTTCTATACCAATATAATCGTGCTCCCACAACGTGATGAGCTTGGCATGATGTGCCCTTTCTACAATATTTCATGAATCTTCATCTTGACCTCATCGTTCTCCATAAGAGAACATCGATAGATCGGTCCATTGGGTAGCAGTGCGCCTGGGGTCAGATCGATGTAGTGCTTGACCTAACATTGCAGAGGTACCCCTATGGGTGAGGTGAAAATATCATTGTACTCCTCTATGACCTTATCCATCTACTACTATAGTGTAGAGGAGCACTACCTTGAAGCCATGGCCACAACCTTCTTCTTGCCCTGGGGGTGAATCATAAGGAAAAAAAATTGGTCTCAGAAATGATCTTGTTGCATTTCTTTGTAGTGATCAAAGAGATGGCAGCAGGAGGGGCTACCTCAGGTATCCTATACAACTTATTAGCCAAATTGATAATAACAAAGCAAGTTCTAGACTCATATACAACATTTTGCTTCCACAAGTATGGTCATCCTAATAAAACATCACAAATGTTAAGAGGAGAAACATCACACATTACCTCATTCCTGAAGGGCTTGACGTTATAGGGAAGGCCACACTTATGGATGACGCGAAGATCCCATCCGTGGTGAAGCCACCCGATGGCATACGACTATGGATGTGTTGTAGTCTTTAGGTCCAATCACTTCACGATCTCTTCCAAAATAAGGTTCTTTTATCTCTGGCTATCAAAAATGAACTACATCAGAGAACCCTTAACCCCCATTTATGAGTGGAAGAGGTGTTCCCCCTCCTTTGGATGTTCATACTCAATCTTCTAGATCTTGGTGTTGGCAATGGTGGCACTAGGCATTGCATCAATGATCTACTTCCCTTTGTTAGTTCCCTTATCGGGTTTTGATTCAGAGTCGGAACCTGCATCTGATTCAGGAGCCTTCAACTCGAACACCAATGACTGCTTGGCTAGAAACTCGTATTCTTAGTGGATCTCTTATGGAACTCACACCATTTTGCAATGTCCTTCTTTGTCTTCGTGGTGTTGTTATTTTCTTGCGACTTTGGTAGGATATCATGGGTAGCCCTACCTTGGCTTGGTCTTTTGTTCTATGGTTTGGGGGTTCCTTTTCCTTGCCTTGGATTCAAAAATCCAAAGTCTCAATTCTTCTATTTAAACTTCTGCTCAATCTTAATAACTTATCGATACATCATACAAAGTGAGGAAATGTTGACAAACTCCATCTCATCCTTAATGTACTTGTGTAGATAGTTGTGGTACTTAAGCACCAAATGTCACTCAGTATCCTTGATACCTAGCTCGTGCAAAGGGTTTGGAAAATATTTGTGAACTTTACCACATATTTTTCCCTTCCATGTCAGAGTGTGGTCAACTTTATTTATTTATCTTCATAGCTTTCGACAGGGTAATAGCTTTCCTTAATGGTTTCTCCGAAAGAATCCCAAGTGGGTGCATCTAAAAATAACAATGGTTCACTCTCATCATTTTCTTCATAGTTGGTCTCCCACGAGTCCTTGACGTGTGGGGCAACTTTGAGAAGTGAAAAAGTAATATTTTCCCAATTGGAAAAGTAATGAACTGAAAAATATCCTTCCAATAGATTTAACCATTTATCTATGGCATCTGTATCTATCACACCTTCGAATATGGGAATATAAAAGTTAACTTGTACCTTAAAAGGAGTATCACCTCCAGAGTGGATGTTGGATGAAGATGCATCGCCTCTTGGTAGTTGTTGAAGGACCTAGGCAAAGTTATCCATCATTGCATCCCTCTGTCACTCGAGGGCCTCGTCGAGAAACATTTTGAAATGATCTCATACCCCCTCACCTTTATTTTCTTCTGCCATGGGAGGTCTTTAGGTTTTGCTAGGCTAATCTTGCACTGGTTCAACCAGATCGAGTCCTAACTCGTTATAACCTAACCTCCTTAGGGACATGCAAAGAAAAATAGAGAAAGAGAAGACCGCTCCGATACCACTGATTTGAACTTAAATAATAATGCAGCAACTTACACATAATCATAAATATAAAGATGCAACAGAAAAACACTTCATTTCATACTATGCTTACAAACATAATGGAAATAAGATAACTCACGCGATGATAGGTTATTTCTTAGAAGAGATGTAACAACTATATGCCTCTGAACTTTATTATAATGATGCTCAAGAGCCTATTTATTATTGGAAAATATGAGAAAACTCTAAACAATGAAAATCCTAACTCTAGGAGATGTAACACCAAGATTTTATTGGTCGTTTTGGGGTTATTTAGGTAGCCAAATTCCTGGGGTCATAACTTGGTCATATTATCTTCGTTTGGCATGCATGATACCTTTCATGAAAGGTCTCTCTTAGTAATAGTGCTTTTTCTATAAGCCCCTTCCTACAACTATGAGCCTTCCGCACCCCAAAAAAGGTTGTTTAGGGGGTCAAAACTACTTCAGAAGTCAAGGACCCGAAAAGGTTTTAAAGATAGTAAATGTAGAAATGAAGAAGGAAATAGATGAAACTGACTCGAGGGTCTAGTTAGGATAGGCTGGTGGCCACCAATATCCACTTGGATCAAGGAATTGTGTAATTCATATAGGCTCATCTCGTGACTGTATACACCACCTATACCCCCTGGAATAGTATACAACTGATAGTACACTACCTTGGAATCTCCACCTCAACTACATTTATTTTGGGTTGACTGATTAGTTAACTGGAAGATCACTGAGTGTGACTGAAGTGAAACTGCATAACTTGACCTTGCACTAGTACCTCTGAAGTTTAAAACTAGTTTAAGTGAAACCAACTAAAGTTTCTTGAATTAGGTTGCTAGAAATTAGAAATGACTCATTATTTATTGAAGTCAAGTCTTCCAACTCGAATTACCTAATACAACTAGGTGACACAAGCCATTCCACTCAAGTTAACTCATCCAAGTTGTCTGCTAAAATGGAAATTCGAATTTTCTCTAGTTTTCCTAAGGAAAAAACAAATTAGGAATTTATTACTGCATTTTTCAACAATCCCTCTGAGTAAGAATGAGATTCACATCCACCCTGATCCACCACCTTTGGAATGTATTACATGCAAGAAATATCTATGTTGTCGTTGCTGCTATAACATCTGCAATTAGGAAGCATACATACAAAATAAATAAAACTAATCGTTGAATCAATATACAACATCTCTACTGAGAAAAGTGTGTTGTTGTTGACTCTACTACTAAGGCCCCTCCTCTATCGTCAACAGTAGTCCCCACTCCTTAGTATCTAATTGGCCCTGATCTTACTTCTACTAAATACTATGGGCCCCTATAGCAAGGATAATGTCACATACCTCCTTGACCCAATACTATAAACCACCTACTATGCTCCAATCACTAAATTTAACTTCATTTAAATTCAAACAATGTGAACTTTGAAATGGGAACTATAAACTCAAAACGGGAACTCTGGCAAAGAAACCCCAAAAAAACATCAAAAACAGTGCTAAAAACGAAAAGTGTGTATACTGGAATGATGTTTTTATTTTTTAGGCGTCAATTTTGAACATGTTTTAAAAATGGCAGTGACTACGAAATTTACTATGAAATTTTCATGCAAAATATAGCTTGAAAATGAAAGTGATGATACTGGAACAATGATTTTTTTTTTTTTAGGGTCAATTTTCAAAATTTAAAAGAAATGCTAATAAAACAAAACTTTTATGTCTCAAACAAAGTTGTTTATGAGGAAAAAACACATTAATGTTTTTGGTAGAATATCATTTTTCTTTCCTAAGTATAAACTTAACATGTTTTCAACCATAATGTGCTAGATACAAAAGAAATTAAAAGTTTTTCAACTATAAAATTAAAAAACCATGACATTATGAACAAATTACATTACTAAATGAATTCAAAAGTCATTATTCGTATACTGAATAAAACATACATTATATCTCTAATTTAATATTACATTGTAGATATTTTAAAAAATAAAATTGATCATAATTAAGACATATAATCCAACAACATAAAAATGCTTCATAACTTCTCATTTAACACCATATGGAAAACATTAATTTTATTTGAAGATACGATGCATACATGAGTTATATAAACTGTCTTAAAAAATTATTCAAAGTCACTCATATTTTCTTGCACACTATCAGAATTCACATCTTCAGATGAGTGACTGGATGTTGATCAAGATGTTCTATATTCTTCTCTTTCATCAACTAGTGCCCTATCTGAGTCCACATGTGTGCCCAACATTCAAGGTTTCAAAATTCTTCTAGATCTACGACTAGTTTCAGCAGACTCCCATGTCAACACTGTTCCTTCTGGTAACAACCTTTTCATAATCTCTATCATCTTGAAGCAAATAGTTCCTCTCTTTGTTAAATTGAAGTCATAAACAAGTATGTCAACATCCTCCAATTGTAATATGTATGTGCGGCGGCAATTTATATTTGTACCCTTTCGTTTTCTTTTTCGCCATTTTTTTTGTCAACTACCATCTCTGGCTTATACACACCATTGAATGGGTGTGTATTTGTGGCATACCAATGTACTTCAACACCTATAACATCCTCATTTTCTGTAAAAACCTTTATAACTTTAGCAACCCAAAAAGGATAGCCATTGGGATCTCCATCTGCTAGCACTGCAGTCATGCAAACCTCCTTAATATCCTGTAATGAACCCCTATAAAGGTCTTCCAGGGCTTCATGTTGTGCACAAGATCTTTTGGAACCAATATACATCTCTCTTTTCGTTACCTATGAAGAATTAATAATACCTTGAATTTGTTGTTGTTCAACAATGTTTACTTCCTCATGTTCATTCGACACATTTTGTGGCCAAATAAATGGATTTTACAAAGGTATATCTTCATTTGTGGTTGTTGAAATGATATCACTTTGATTATTGAAAAATGACTCCCACCAAACTGAATCAGCAATGTCAAAGTACTCATATGTATATCTAATACATTTTTTAATTTCTTCCAGGCAATCAGAATAATTTATATCTCTATTCTGTCTGCGTGCATTTTGAACTTCACCAACTGATTGTAATAACAATATTTTTGATGCAAATATTGGATGATCTAGAATGAAATTAAAAAATTGCAAACCTGATGACAGTGCCCATTCTGTAGTAGTTGAAAACGTCTTGCCCCATATTAGTATTTTCCCATCAATTTTTTTGATACAAAATTGATGTTGGAAGCTAAATTCATTAAGTTGTTCAATGCATTTCCCCTCACCATATGATCCAAGAATAAACCTTCGCATGTCAACAGTTTCTTCCAACACATCAAAAGTAGCCTATGGCATGTATGATTTCTTAATACATTTAATTAGTGATGGCAAGCTCCCAACTTCCTTCCTCCTTAATGTGACTAAAAAACGACTAAACATCTGATCAATATGGTCATGAGTGTGCCCAACAAGAAGGAAAACAACCTTTACCTTTTGAAAAATTCTGAATTCAACAAGCATGTTTAGATATCCAAAAACAACGTGATTTTTGTTTTCACGGCAAGTGTTGTCCAATTGTAGATACAAAACTTTAGGAATATTACTAGACCAATGAGAAACCACATCATGAATTATGGTTATGGTTAGATTTGCATCATTATGAATATTTGGAGCTGTGAAGTACACCCTTGGCAACATTTTCCCATTGAAGACCATACAACCGACCAAGTGAAACTGAATAAAATTTTCCTCTTGTAGATTTTTGGGTGTGCGAATAAAATGTGGTAAAAGTGTTTTTTTTCTGGTCCATACCATCAATTATCAAACCCAAATATTTATTTGGATTATCATAACACTTCTTTGGATGCTTGTACAACTTCTTCCTTTCATTTGTTTGTTGTTCGCGATGCCCCTGAAGTTCTTTGACAATTAAATCTACACAACATAAAAGAAATTCATTAAGAAATATGTTTTCATAGTTGATGACTATACAATTTTGAAAGTAAAAGTTATGAACACTTACCTCTTTTTGAGCCTTCACATTTGTCCCTTTTTTATTTAAGAGAAGCACATGTACTGCAAATCCCCATCCTTGTCTTCTTAGGAATACAGACATTATTGAATTCTTTCTTCCATATCTTCACAAAATATTGATATGTAATAAATTGGCCATGTCCCTCAGCACCTTCTGCATATTCTTTGTATAAGTTGTAGATTTCTCGTCTTGAAAAATTATCTGGAATATGTATTGTCTCTCTATCTGGCATAAAATCTCCATGCTTTGAAAAGAAATATTTCATCCATGACATTGCAATATTTGATAATGGCCCAAACTATCTTTTATGACGTACTTCTGAATAAAATGTGGGATCCTTTTCCAAATTTGCTTGAATTCTCGAGAGACGAAAATTCCCAATCAAATGAAACATTTTAAAAGCTTTTCTACACAATAATAAATTCCTAATATGATAATCATAACCTGAAAATGTAAATTGCATGCAGCCAACTAAATATGAATTTTGCATGCTTTTATTCATTGACAAATATCTCTTCCTGCTTTCTAATGCAAATGTGAAATCCATATGTTTCAAGCAATGTTTTTGGCAACATTCACTTGAAATGAGAGCGATTATAGAACTTCTTCTCGTCAAATATTCTGCTCTACCCCTTGTATAACTAGAACAACTTGCATTGATACGAAAAGGTCTGCTCCTACTCCTCGATACAATATTTCTTGGCAACATCTCCATCATTGGATCATCCTTTTTATAAGGATTTTCATCATCATTAAGAGGAATGTTATCCACACTATGATCAGCTTTGCTTTTCAAATATTGACTTAGAGGATACTCTTCATCTTCCCCTTCTTTAGTGCTACTGTCATAGTCCTTAGAATTCAGAGTGAATGGAAAATTTGACTCAATGTTTAATGGATATTCTTCCTCATGTGCATTGTCAATGCTACTCTCATAGTCCATAGAATTAGGACTACGTTGAAAATGTGACTGTTTACTTATTGAAGATGCTACATCCTGTCCTTTGTCACTGTTACCTTTATACTCGTTAGAATTAGGACTAATTACATCATCCTGTCCTTCACCACTGCTACTCTCATAGTCCTTAGAATTAGGACTAAGAGGACACTGTGTCACTCCAATCTTTTGAAATTCATCATCCTGCGCTTCATCACTGCTGCTCTCATAGTCCTTAGAATTAGGACTAACTGGACACCATGACACTCCATACTTTTGAAATTCATCATCATGCTCTTCATCACTGCTGCTCTCATAGTCCTTAGAATTAGGACTAAGTGGACACTTTTACACTCCATTATTTTGAAATTCATTATCACACTCTTCATCACTGTTGCTCTCATAGTCCTAAGAATTAGGACTAAGTGGACACTTTAACACTCCATTCTTTTGAAATTCATTATCACGCTCTTCATCACTGCTGCTCTCATAGTCCTTAGAATTAGGACTAAGTGGACACTTTGACACTCCATTCTTTTGAAATTCATTATCACACTCTTCATCACTGCTGCTCTTATAGCCCTTAGAATTAAGACTAAGTGGACACCGTGACACTCCATTCTTTTGAAATTCACCATCATACACTTCAAAACTGCTGCTCTCATAGTCCTCAAAATTAGAACTAAGTGGACACCATGACACTACATTCTTTTGAACTTCACCATCATGCTCTTTAAAATTGCTACTCTCATAGTCCTCAGAATTAGGACTAAATGGACATCGTGACACTCCATTCTTTTGAACTTCGCCATCATGCTCTTCATCACTGTTGTTTTCATAGTCCTTAGAATTAGGACTAAGTGGAATCTGTGACTCTTTATTAATTTGAAATTATCCATCCCCTCTTTCATCAGTGTTGCTCTCATAGTCTTTAGAATGGGGACTAAGTGGAAGATTTGACTTTCTATTCATAGTGGAAGAATTCCCGCTATATTCATCAATATGAATAGATTTGTTACGTGATGAAGATGTTGATGGTGTATAAATCGAAACTTCACTATCAAAACATTCCATCTCTTTCAAATAGAAGATGTTGTACAAATGGAGTCTCCTAAGGATATTATATAGCTTAAAGAATGAAATATTCCCTCCAAAATTATTCCCTCCAAAAATTTTCGTGAAAATATTTCCCTCCAAAAATTTTGGCGAAAATATTTCCCTCTAAAAGTTTGTTAGATTTATTTACCTTCATTAATTTATTCTACAATTTATTGAAAAATGTAAACTAAATTTTTTTATGAAATAAATCACTAAAATTAAAATTGTAAACTACAACTTGTACATTAATTATTCTAATAGTTAAAGTATATAATATTTACTAAACAACTGATTTTTTTTTTTTTTTTTTTTTAATATATTCTAAAAAAAATTAATCCCACACTCAATCCGTTGTAAAACAATTCCACAATATTCACTCTATAATATTTTAAAACAAATTATCCCACATTAATCGCACGGAAAAACATCTCCATAATTTCACTTATATATTAAATTTCATTATCACTATTACTCACATCACATCTAGGTTTTTTGAAGTTCGTTGAAAGACTTGTGAATTTGTGGAGCAATTATATTGCTATAAACAACATATTCAACAAAGAATTCTCGCAATTGAAAGGTAAGTTCAATTTTTTTCCTTCAAAATTTTCATATTAAATTAATTTAATGAAGAAGATTTTTTTTTTTAAATTAATAATTTTTCTAATCCAAAATAACAATCACGTCCATCGTGAGCACGGTAGGCCCGATCAAACTCAATCACCCAATAGCCGTGGGTCGGCCGTTGTCGTGCCCCCCATGTGTCTTCCCACCCCCCAATGTTCCAACCCTCCCTCAACCCATGCGCCCTCCCTCCCTCACCTCTCAGCCTCCCCCCAACTCATTACCGACCTCTCCCCCTCACCCATGCCCCCTTCCCTCTCCTACCCAACCCATGCTCCCCCTCTAACCCATGCCCCCAATACACCCATGCGGTCCTGCCTACCC
>APFE031682939.1:81926-100589 GCA_000404065.3 Pinus taeda
GGGGGTTGCGGGGGTTGCATGGGTAGGGGGGTAGGGGGCTTGCCCTCACTTGCCTAGCTATCCACCTAGCCCCGTCGTCCTTCACCTGACCTCCCGCCCGTCCATCGACCCGCTCGCCTGTTAGAGGTGGCTAGGCGATTCTGATTATACAAATAACAAATTTATGGTATATTTTCGTTGTTAATTTAAGTTAATATGTTTTTTTTTATTTACTAATTTATGTGTTTTTATTTTTTAGGAAAATGGCATCAAAGAAAATTTCTGTGAATCTTTCTGGACCAAAGACTCTTAAAGGTGCATCTTCAAAAAACATTGGTGAACAAACTCCACCTGAGCTCATGGCTACAAATATTTCAAGTGCCTTAAGTGATAAGAAGATAATTTCAGACTGGAAAAATTCAAAAGAGGTGAAATTTCCATCAAGAGTCTGGTATATGAAAGAGAGAGAAAGTACAAATGTCAATATATATCTATATATTGATATACCCCATAATAATGAAAATTTGGAGGTGATGGGGAGAATCATAGATATGTGTTCGGTACCAAACATTGAAGTTGTTTACGTATTTACAAATGCTCCCAAGTCACATGAAATAATTAAATACCGACTATCATATTCAGTATATGACATGAGAGAGGTATCTACAAAGTTGTGTAAACAAATCGTAAATGAGATGACACAAAACATCGTAAGTATTGTTATTTGTATTTGTATTTTGTGTTCTTGAAAGTGTCTCACTATATTTTTTTAACTTTGTTTTTAATGACATATGATATTTTGTTTGGCAAAATTTTGTTGAAAGTTGTTCAATTAGGTTGGGAGGCATTCATTTCATAGAGCATGATATCATGAAAGTTGTCAGCAATTTTTACCCAGTGTTAGAAGAAGATATGGAAAACATGAAAAATTTAGTAACTGATGATGCTACAAAACTACATCCAAAGAATCAGAAAAAAAGGCCTCTGGGGGATAAATCTAGCAAGGGTAAACAAGTTACTTTTGAGGATGATGAAGTTGAAACTGACAGTGAAGCATATGTTGCCATTACTGAAGATGACATTGGAACTGAGAAAAGTCATAAAAGACCAAAAGTAACAATGCCCAAGAATAAATATGTTTAGAAAAATTATGACGAAGAAAAGTAAAGTTGAAGATCTTGAAGTAGTCATTACCAGCAGTCAAGAACCTAGTGAAACTTCAAAAGAAAGCAAAGAAACCATTACACCAGGAGCTGATTTAGATGATGGCATTATCAAAACAAAACAAAATGCCATTCGACAGAATTTGACAAAGAGAAACTTAATTGATGGTGGTCGTACATTTCAGATAAATGTGAGACAAACCTATAAGGAAAGTGAAGGACAATGCCAATATCAAGTCAGAAAGCCACATCATCTGCATGTTCACAACTTGAAGACATTGATGAGGTACAATCCATATGCTCATCTGGTTAGTTATGTGCTTCTTGTTGATCCACTTCAAGTTCCCAACAAAGAAGCATTTGATAAGTCAAATGTTTGAATACAATTATTATGTGCTTGGGGGGAACCATTCTGTAGAAGCTCAAAGACAATTGATGGAGGAATATCCTAATAACCCACGTTTTGAAACAATGAAATGTATCATTTATGCTGGTTTAATGAAACAGAAACAAATTTAGTGGCATGGGATCATAATTCAGATAATGAATATAAGATGTCTATCACTTTCATCCAAAGGGTAAGATTTATTCATAGTGAATTTCAAGAAAAATGTGGTGGGGATAGGATAAATGTTATTGTAGATTTCCGAAAGGAATGTTGTATGGAAATAGGCTATCAAATTGAAGAGAAAACCAATTCAAAAGGTGGAAAAGACAACATAAATAATGATTTATTCAGAGGTGTTGATAACATTTTCCAATTGACATTTAGAACCGGAGATGTTTGGAAGTTGATTGATGAGATTTTTAGCATGTGGGAAGACATTGGCATTAAAAACTAGAGGGTCAAAAAGTCTAAGCCATTGATATGTAGCAACAGTAAATCAGCTCCTGAACTGAAGCAACTTCCAGACGATATGACCATCACACCTTGGAGGGCGATGCAAGGAGTGAAAGATGAAAAAATTGTCAAACAATGTTATCTCGTGTGAGGTCAGGGGAATTATCATTGGAAGAAATGTTTAAAGAATTTCAAAAGTAAGTTTGCTGAATTATTTTTATTTATTTCTAGATTATAGTTATCTTTTAAATAAAACATGTTCTTGGTAGTATTTGTTATACATATCATTACATTAACTTTTCTTACTTTATCTATGCAGTCACAAAGTTTACATAAAAATTTAGGAACAAATGGTTAGACTGTTAAATGAAGATAGTTGGGATGATGTTGTACACAACTATCCTGATTCAAGTTCTACATCAACATTAAAAGCTTTTTATCTTGCATTTAAAAAGGTATCTTGATTTATAAATTCAGTTTTATTCATCTGTGTACTATTTTTAATTTAAAACTTACACATATATTTGTTTATTTGATCAACGATGAGGAAGGAAGATAATGGAGCACGAGACAATTTCAAGACTTTTATTGAAAAATAAAGATTGAAAGACTGAGGAAGCAACGTATTAAGAATGTTGAACTTAATCCATCTCTTATCATTTCATTTGGAATGGGCTAGACACTATTCAATATCAAGTAATACAAGGCGACTGTGAAGACATTGTTAAACTCATACCAAAAATGGATTATGCCCTAGTTATTGCAGATATTCCCCATGGTTTCAATATTCCAAACATTTACTATGATAGTGACCCTTATACTTATCAAGCTTTTAATAAAGTGGTTGCAGGATTTGTAGAAGTGACGTCATCACCATTATGGAGATTTGTGACATTTCATTCAGACACACAATTGGCAATGATATTGTCAAGCTTCAAGGGGAAAACAAATTCAAGGATGCAGCTTCCATGGTAATACGTTTAAAAGGTATATTTGATTAATGTTGAAAAATTCATTTATGTACAAGTTAACTGAACTTTTACTATTTCATGTTACAGGAAAAAGTCAAATCTTCTTAACAATGAAGATTAACAATTTATAAATGACTGTGAGTTCATTCATATTGATAGTTGGACAAAATATGATACCCATATGTCTATGATTTTTAATCGGGTGGACAGAAAGATTCATAGCCAAATACTGACTTATGATGCTGTTGTGAGAAAACTAACATATGAAGACAAAGAAACAAAAGGAGAGATAGTTAACATTTATCAAAAACCACAATTATTGAGTAACTATCTTATAGACATATGTTCAAATGAAGGAGATTGGGTTCTGGATTTATTTTCTGGCTTAGGTAGGTTTTGTTATATGGAATTGAATTTCAATATGTTCTTTTTTTAATTAATATGTCATTGTCTAATTTACTTCATTATTTTTTTGTGCTTGATAATTAGGTACAACAGTAGCATGCTGCCTTCAAAAAGGAAGAAATTGTGTTGCAATTGAGAAAGATCCATTACAATGCAATTTCATTCAGCAAAGAATTAATGCTCTTCAATTTCTTCCAGATGCAATGCAAGAAATTGGGTTGAAGAAAGGGGACTTTAGTTAATCACGTGTGGCAAAAAAGGAAAAGGAACCCCAACCACCATTACATGGAATGTTTGGAAAGACATACATTAGGAGATTCGCAGACATCAAAGACCCATTAGAAGAGGAAAATGAGCAAAAGAAAGCATAAAATATTGTGGAAGAAGACAATGATGAAAATCTAGACGATGAAGAGTTTGGATTACGTTACATTGTTGATTAAATTTAAGTTATACTTGGAAATCAAGCTTTGCAATGTTTTGACTCTGGCATTTTATGAAAAGAATAATCAATCAATTAAAGTTGTTGTGTGTTCAATATTTGTAATTTGTGATTTTCGTATTGATTTTTAAGTTAATTATTATTTTTTGAAAAAAAGTGATTATATTTTTTTTTTGACATGAAATTCATAAAAAAATTTATTATTTAACCATTTTTATTTAAAATTTTTGTATAAAAAATGGATTTTGACATGTCAATTCTAGCAAAAAATTATCAAAACGTGTAGTTTCTTTGTTATATTTATGTTAAAAATGGTTACTTTTATGTCCATTGTTAAAAAATATTGTTTTTTAGAAATAATTATTTCATGTGGATTGAAAAATTAATTAAGGATGTATAAATATGTAGATTATCTAAAATTCAAACTATCGACTTTCTAATTTAAAAATGCAAAACAATAAAAACCCCACTACAAAAAAATTAAAATTAAAATAGAAAACAAGAAAATATGAAGAAAATGGCCACTTCAAAAACTATCAAATTTAGAAAATAATTATTTACATTTCATACACTAGAAAATTTAAAGTAAAAAAATAGGTCTTTTAAAAAAAGGGTGTGGTACAGAATACTCATTTTTTTAAATGAGCATGAAAATCACTACCATTCTAAAACGTAATGTACATGAAAAAAATTAAAGTTCCAAAAGCTATGCTCTAAAATAAACATGTGTGTTCTGCATCACCCCTTTTCAAAATTAGGTCATTCTTTTGCTATCTCTACGAAATGGGTAATAGTATCGGTTCTCGTTTCAAACTTTACATTGTTTTTATATTCAGTAGTTGTCACATGCATAAGTATTCAATCATATTATAAACAAGGATATAACATGCAACTTTACACATATCCTTAAATATTCAACAACGTAAAGAGTAAGGAGCCAACATACCGAACATACTATGTAATTGAATCAAACCAGATTAGATGAAAGAATGTCACTTAGAAAATCGAGCACTGCCACCCAACCGAGAACTGACTTCCTCCAGTTCGCCCCTAAGTTAAGAGTTCTTGCAAATGGATCAACTGCCTCTTTTTGATCTCTTCAATGTGTATTTAATGCCCGCTTTCATGATATCATTTCTTTGAGTGGCGTCCCGCTTTTGTTGATTATTTTATCCATTTTCCTAGGATTTTCTAAAAAACACTCACCTTTCTCTCCTGTGAGGCTTTTCCCCATAAAAGCCTGCATTTCTCTCCTGCAATTCTTTTATGGTTTTCCTAAACTTAGCATATTTTTCTAGCTAAGAAGCATAATGGATATTTATCTCTTATTCCATTAAGCTTATCTAGAATTTGATCTAGAAGTCTTATCATGAAATAATTATCCATTCCCACTCACCAATGGGTTTTCATTTGGCAAGAATATTATCTCTTGATGTGTCATTGTCTGAGCAATTAAATTGTCCTTATTTATTTAATAATAAAGTATTTACTTTCATTATTACACCTCAAACCTAGTTTTTGTGTTACAACTAAGTCTAGCTTTGGTCCAACATGATAGAAACAGAGTGTTACATATAATGGAGGGGTGTTACATATCGCCCCCTTAAATCTACACCATCCTCAATGTATTACTGCATCTTACAACTTATTTCCTTGTTCACAGGTAGCTATTTATGAAATTACAAGTTCCCATGACCTTGCCACCTAAATTAGATCTTCCAATATATAGGTTACAAAGGAGTTCTACTAACAAATCTCCTTAAATTTATAATTGTAACATTCGTTTCAATAAATTTTACGAGAGACTTCAGATGCCCCAAAAATCTCAATTTTTTTAAGCACAATTAATGTCATAACTACATATCATAGTACTAGTATATGAGTAACTACGAGTTAGTGTTGCCCGCCATTTAACTATGATTCCCCATTTTTAATTTCATTGTATTTAAATAATAGAAGGAAATGCATGTTCTTCCAATGCATTTGTGTTCAATCCAAACACTTTCTTCTTGCAGTCTCCATGCATTAGTCACAACAACTCAAACAAGCGTATTTAACAAACTTAACATGTATAAAAATGTCATATCATGTTAGCTTAGAACATAACCATCAAAATCATAAATCACATGTAATCATCATAGACCAAAATCATAAGCCACATGTAATCATCATAGACCAGAATCATATATCATGTGCATACTAAAACTAAAATAAGCTATTGATACTTATTCTTTAATCAACTCTTAGCTTTCACCTTTGTCTTTATTCTATACATAATCCAAATCAGCTTCCACATCAGACAACCACCCAGTGCCTTCTCCTCAACCATATGCACAAACACATAGCGCGCATCACCCACATACAACTATATTGATCATCCAACATCATGTGATACCTACATCCACACAAGTACCATGTGTACCACATGTACACAGTACCAGTTGTACAACATGTACAAAATACCAAATGTCCATACGATCATATGCACAACATGTACATTATCCACATGTTTTCAAACAATGTTAGTATTATTAACATAACATCAAGTGAATGGAAAAATTCCTTTAATTATTTATGCACACTACTTTGAGGTAAGTCCAATCAAACCATGCTTGTTTTGTCAATTGGAGAATAGAGAATTAATGCACGTGTCCAACTTTTGCAGCTATAGCATTCATGTCAAAGTATTTAATGTCTTTTGTTAAGCTAATCATTTTCATATATCTTGTGATTGCACGAAAATTTCATCAGTAAGAGAAAATGATAACACAAAGGTAATCATGCATAATACATCTTTACAATACCAATAACTTTGGGATTAACTCTTTCATGAGACAAGGTCCTAATAACACTAGAATATGACCTCCGACCCATCATAAAGCACGCTATTGACTATGATAGTTAGTCTAGGCACTATGTGTACCAGGGTGTGAACTTAGGTCATTTACATGTTGACACCTTACCTTCACACTAGATCATGACCTCATAAAACATAATTCATTTCTTTGAATAAATTCGCGAGTATATTATGTAGCAATTGTTATATTGTCACATTCACAATCAGAAAATATTATCAATGCACTCTCATAGGTAAACTTCCCTAATATTGCTTCGTAGGAAATAGTGGTACAAAAAATGCATCCGAGATTGTACGATTGTGCATTATTTTGAATAGCTTTCTCGATATCATTTTATGAAACCAATAATCTTTGTGCACCACAATCATGATTAGAAGTACCACGTAGCCATGCAATATGGTCAAAGCATCCTACTTATTTAACACCAAGCTGTTGCATGGTTTTTTATCCTCTTTCTTCATCACCTAGAAGCTTTGTATGTCAATACTTGATGTATCCACTCTTTTACTACTAGCATAAGACCCTTAGACCATCATAACTTGTATTAATGGGAAGCCTTTTATTTTACCAAAAAAAAATTAATTACTTCGGGCATGTCATGTTCTGAATCTAGTGTACAATTCTTGTTAGTCATTAGGCTGCTATGAATTGCTCTTATCAATTTCAATAAGAATTTTATTCATACGATCTACAATCATTCTATTGGGAGCATATTTTTCTTGCTGCATATTTTGAAAGGTCCCTATTTTTGAGATATTACTAATAGAAACCCATCTATGTCTTGAGTGAGATGCACATCAAGGTTGTGTATTTTGAGTTTTCATGCTTTAAGTTGACACATTGGAATTTGAGTGAACTTGAGAATGTACCCTTGAGCTTAATACTACCTTTATTCTATTAATCAAGAAGCACTTGGAGCTAATTTTACACTCCCATTATGTATTTACTGTAGATGTACTTTTGGGTGCCAATCCCATTGACCTACTTATTAGAGCTATAAAATTGTTAGTGTATGATTTCTTCTCCAACGTGTATACAATCAGTTGTATTACATGTGTGCATAAACTTTACAACTTTGACCCCAATTGAGTCTAGATTGGAAATATAATTTTTGCCTCTTGCATATCTCAAATACAATTATTGGGATATTGTTTTCTTCAAAAAGAAACTTGTAGGTTCCAGACTTATTAAATATGCATGTTCTTATTGAATATTAAAATATTGACTTGATTAAGTATAGTTTCCTTCAATAATGTATATTTGGAGCATTTTCCCAATAAGGGTGAATTAAACATTTCAACCAATGGAAAAACCACATCCAAAATGGATTGCATCATTACATGTAGATGCACTAATCAACGCAAAAATATTAATTTGAAAGACAAGCATAAATAACCAAAATACATAGTCTAATATCTTGTCTTTCATGAGCTTAAAGATCTTTCGTGGAAAACTTCATGAATAGATACAAATAAGGAAAACCTTCAGAATTTGTTCTAGGATGGAAATGAATTAATTAACCATCAATTTATGTTAATGTTGATAGAATGTCGTGAACTTATTTCCTCTGATTTATATAGATTCCATCTATAGACTTTTATTTTTTATTTTTCCTCATGTTGGCCATGGTCTATGGAAGGAGCACTTGTCATGCTATCTATTTTTGCTTTCTAGTTACCTCACAAGAGTTAAACATTGCTTCCCTTCATATTTCATCCTTTCATAACATCTCTAAGAGTATAAGTTTCATCCCATTAAGCTATGTCCTTGGATAAGTTATGCAATAATTAAATTTTAATATGAGCAGGTAATATGATAACAGTATGGAAGAAGAGACATATTAGCACATCATTAAACATAGGATTCAAACTTCCCTTTCAACACTTGCATTCTTTATAAGACATGATGACCAAAGAACTAAAATCATCATCCAAACTTTCAATACAATAACCATACTTTACAAATATTACAAATTTGTTCATTCATCCACCTCAACTATAAACAATTAAAACTAGGTCAATCATGTCTAAGTCTATTAAACCAGTTTTGAATCATGGTGTTTCGTTAAAATTTGCACCGTAGATGCATGTAAGAACACAATGAAGCTCATTATATGCACACAAATGAGCCATATATTATTATTGTTCATCTGCAACACTCATCAGGAAAATATGAACATACAACTTTCAAAGCATAATGAAAACCAAAACTCTGAGGAGAAAATAACAAAAGGTATTCATATTCTTATGGGATTCTTTATGCAACAAATAGCTCATATAAACTATACACAGACATACATAAGTACTCATAATTTACTTAATTTATCTGAAAATCATTGAAAATGGCAGAAGTCACCAGTAAACTTGAAGCCCGAAAGAAAGGTTCTCAATGCATGTGATATAGTTTTTTTTATATGGAGCACCTGGATATTCCTATTTACAACTTTCATGATCGACGTCGAATAAATTTAACCTAAAAAGGTTCCCCATGTAAATAGATAGTGAAATTCTTAGACCAATAACATGTGGTCTCGGTAGCCCATCCACCCGTATCGGGCATCACCCACAAGATTTATATGAATATCTCACAACTCTTTCACAATATGATTTTATGACAACTTACAAAATCACCCATCGCTTTTGTTAAGGTGGAAAGATGTATTTTCCTTTCTATAAATCGAAGGGTAACTTTATTCAGAGGAATTCAAGTATTCCAATACTTATCGAGACTAGGGATCACATGGGCATGGTTGTTTGCATGTTTGGAATAGGAATGCGAATGTATCGAAACATTCATGAGTCAAACAATCATATGTAACATTCGTGTGCCTCCACATTCGGGTTGAGGTAGATACAAAAATAATTTTAGACGCAGTGTGAAGGTTTCCTTCTGAATATAATATAAAGCGACAAAACACAATTCATGTAGACAACATGTACCATACACCTGGCCAATGATTATTTCTACATCAATATTCATGTAGACAACATGTACCATACACCTGGCCTATGATTATTTCTACATCAATTTATTATGCTTTTTATGAGGGGCAAAAAAGATAGTCATAGTCCTCTCATTAAACACCAGATATTTCATTATTCCTTACAAGACGTGCCTTCATATTAGGCATCCCTATTTCCCCAAATTTTCCCACGACATGGAATTGTCATCACATCATCTGATCGATTCTTGAGGAATAGGCCAAGACAAGAAATTGATTCTTTGGTTTAGCACTTGATCCCAGAACACTGTAGTGAAGTGAAGGACATTGTATTTGAGGAAAATCAGTGCATATGACCATCACCTGCTACTGCAACTAGGCATCGAGAGAAGGAATTTTGTGCTGTTGTCCTCCATACTTCTATTTTTTCCTACTCCTCTGAGAAATCTCAATAGATGTTCCACACGATGTCACCCATGCACCTCTATGGTGAGAGCTACTAAACATAAAAGTGGAGTATTAATTTTTGTCTTCACCTTCTCTTAACTTTCCACGCCTGTGTACATTATCATTACTTGCAAGGAGAAGATAAGGTTAAAGAGATTTTGTCAGTTGAAGATCTGAATAAACATTATCCAATTAAAATCTTTTCTAATGTGGAACATTCCGTAGAATGTAGTTGCTTCTGGAATGGGTATTCTTAAGTGCACAACTCAACAAGCCATCGTACATAAAACCCTCCAGAGTGGTGGACAAGGCATGCAAAAGAGTGACGTTGCGGACCAAAAAGGAAAATAGCAGTCAAAATTTCAGATTCAGAAAGGAAAACATCATTTATTAATAGATTTTCTTTGTCAATCCAATTGGTAAGGTATTTTTGTGCTTTAAAACTTCCAATACCACCACCTTCCTAAAACTACCATTACCGAGCATGCCACAGAGCTCAATGGCTGGGGGGTTTTGTAAAGCTCTGAAACTAGTAACTCAATTAGGGCAGAAGGCGAAAATAACAATAGGTTGGTTATACCAGTGCCTTGGATATCTCTCTAGCATGTCATGCCCTCCCACTATTCAAGTTGGTGTTGTTGACACCACTCTGAGTCCATTTACTTTTAAATTAACTTCTGGCAATTCCTTGTTAGATTTCAACACATATTTCATGGAGCGAGAACTTTGTCACACTATGCATAACAAAATTTCCACATTCGCGTCCTATACATGCCAAGAGAACCATAATGGTTTCTCTTTTCTTTTTTTTAACTAGCGATATATTCAATCGGTGAATATTTGGAAAATACCCAGGGATAAATGACTTCACTCATCCTATATATATTATCAACATAATATTTCATATTGTCAAATCATGAATGACCTAGCCATCCATAATATAAGGTATAAATAGGTGAAATATTGTGAGCAATTCTATAGGCAGGAAATTTAATAGCTTTCCTATATCCTACTTCAATTCCATTTGCAGGTATGATCTTCATAACATAGTCACTTGGAGAAAAATCCGATATTCAAAGGCTTCATTTATCAATTATTTTTAAGGCTTTGCAGCCACAAGAAAATATACCAATGGAAAAAATGAGCCATTGAGATTGTAAGTTTCTTTTTACTTGTTAACACTCTTAATCTAAGGAGCTATAGAGAATTCCATAGCTAGTCTGTTGTTGAATGCACTTCTAGATTACTTCTTGAATCAAGAAATGTTACCGAGTCAAGTTTTCTGAACAAAAATGTTAAGCCTATCCAGCTACCTTCATCATTTTGTAACCTTGAGGTTGCTCCTCATTTTGTGTTCTTAGTATTTTTATTTTGTTTCACGCTCGATCACATAAGATTTTTTTCGTATCAAAATTATAACTCATATACATTACAGGTTATATATAATCTCTTGTATGTTCCTTAAATTAAAGAGAGATAATAATTATGTTTATCTCATAACTATAAATTTTCATCGATAACACATAAACACCTTGTTTTTGATCATATTTTTTTATTCCTCATGCACAATTATACTTCCTCTGCACGTGTTTTCTCCGAGTCTCACTTCTGTGCCGACATTTTCTAACACTTTAGAAGGATATGAAGAAAACATCGAATACTACAAACCTAAGGTGCAAACAATTTTTTGATTATATGCCAATGTGGCCATTCAAATTTTGAGATAAATGATAAATATCCCATACCTTGGGCCCTTACGTGTTAAATTTCTTCATACATACTTCACAATTATGAAATATTTCATTATTGATATTATCCAAATAGATAATTAGACCGTTGAAGTAGAGATTTAATACTTACTTACAAGTATAGAAAAGAAATCCATAATATATTTTGTCACCATGCATTCTTTACAAACTACAAAATCATTAGCAATTATAAGAACAAAATTTTCATCCGAATACATATAAATATTGCTTGAAAAAATAACTAAGTATAGGCATGTAAACTTCAAAACTGATTTTACCCTTCTTTCTTCAATATCTAGTAATCTGAATTAGGGTTTCAGACTACTTGGTTTTTTTAAGTGATCCCTTTGTGTAATTGGAAACATGAATAGTTACATGTTTGTCAAGGAATATAGGATATTTCACTCTTCACTAAAATATAAAACTTTAGCTTTTTCAAAATCCATAAACCAAAAAAAGTCAGTTCAAAATTACCTTCGGTTTCAAAGTCCTCCTCCAATAATTCATTTTAAGATTCAATTTCAAAGTTTATGGATTCTAATGCCTTAGGCCACTATTTTAGAACTCCTTGGAATATTTTTCTTATAGAAATTTTATGACCGAACCCTTACACCCTTACGGGAAACCTCTTATCGTTTAGGACCTAGTTTAGGACCTACAACTCATTTATATCTTACATATGTGGGTTGGCGCTTAGGCCTCAATAATACTTAGAGCTTCGATACCATTTGTCACATACCTCCTTGACCCAATACTAACAACCACCTACCATGATCCAATCACTAAATTTAACTTTGATTAAATTTATATTCAGTAGTTGTCACATGCATAAGTATTCAATCATCTTATAAACAAGGATATCACATGCAATTATACTTGTTATGCTTAAAGTTTTGATAACATAAAGAGTAAGGAGCCAACATATAGAACATGTTATGCAATTGAATCAAACTAGATTAGCTGAAAGAATGTTAATTGAAAAATCGAGCACTACCACCCAACCTAGAAATGACTTCCTCCATTTCACGCCTAAACTGAGAGTTCTTTACTGTTAGGACTCCATATTGTCTACTTTTGACCTTATATTTTGTCATGATGTTACCCACTTTAGGCCATAAGTTGAAACCCTTGATAACATTTTGAGCTCATTAAAGGTATGAAGTAACTCTCCTCATTGCTATATGTTTAATTATTCAACACATATTCATGTTATCTTTATAATTAATCTTTGGAAGTTGACTAAGTCACTCACAATTGTCGAAACTGTTCAAAGTCCCTAAATTATAATTCACAGTTGTTGATGTTAACATTAAGGTTGTTCCCTGAGTTGTTGATGTTAACATTGAGGTTGTTCCCTGCTTCCTAAAGGGAATACGGCCAAGGTAACCACTAACCAATCTTTTAGCTACAGGTCCTAGCCTACTCTAGTTGCAGAGAGGGCTCTCTCTTTATAATTTAGCTTTGTTGATGAATGTTTTTTAGGCTAGTTATGGTGTGCTATTTTGTTTGTTTGGTGGGTTGGTGAATTGAGACAGAGCTGAAATATATATCACGGAACAGTTTGGTCCATTGGGCAATGGAGTTGAGGTGTTGTGCTGCTAAAGTATGTTTATAAAGTCACACTGTTGCTGCAGAGCTAGATAGGCATATGTGAAGCAATTTACCAAATTTTTTGATGAAATTATGGGATTAGTGAGTGAAAGGAAGTTAAGAATCTTTCACTATGCTAACAAAGGAAAAATGAAAGTATTGCTTAAGACCAGTTAAGAATTCTTAAACAATATTCACAATGATAGAATTAGTTTAGACATGAGCAATCAAGAATTCATATCCATGGCTAATCTAGAAGAAAACATATTTAGAAATAGAGATTGAGCATAGGGTGTTCAAAACAAATCCTAGGCTATTCTTTTTCTCTATTTACTAGGATTATGAAACCATAAGAATTATGGAATACACAGAAAACACATAGAGAGTTCAGAGAAACTTATTGCTCCAGCAAATGACACAAGAATTCTGCAACATAACAGGGCTATTCATTTCCATCTTCAGACAACATAGGAACCAGAAATCTCCACCAGCAATTTGTATTATAAAAAATGTCTCAAATATACAATAGAGCTCTTCAGAAATAATTTCACTACAACCGACCCTCAATACGTTATCTGAGGGGAATATATATACAAAATAGGGTACAAAATATCTCAATAGAGAGTTATTGTGCAATAAATTGCACCACCAACTCTCTTACAAAAAGTAAATGAAAAACATAACTACATCATTAAATGCTGAGATCGCAGTTATCTTTCTGTCACACAGCTTTTGACTTTATGGCTCAGGAAAGTGGGCTATAGCTGTGCCTTTAACTCTGCGTTAATTGATCCTGCTGTTTGGGTGCGTTGGTGAGTCACTTGTACAGATGCTCCCTATGATACCTGTGTGATAATCTGTTTGTTGACATGTACCGTGACCGAGACTTGATTTTTCTCAAAAAAGGAATAACATAGTGATGTTATCTCGTCAGAATTTCCAGCATTTCCTGCAACCAATCAGCTGGAGGTAGCTGATGCCTCCTTATTTTTACTAGTGTTTCATCTGCCTCTGTATATCTGTAGAAGTTTGGAGGCACCTCAAACAGTTGATTTATCTCATGTTCAATAAAAAACAGATTTTGTAACTTGTCATACAAAGACTGTACAGAGGGAGGCCCTGCTTATTCTGTGGAGCTGCTGGAGGCTGTTATTTGATTTTCAACATAATTGTTGATCCTTGTCATATACTGATTATATGACAGCAGCTGTCCTGTGCCAGTCACTAGGCATGGCAGTCCTTTATCCTGTAATATTGTCATTTTTGCCCTGAAATCATCAATCTCTGCTTTCATTTCCTGACATTTTCTCTCCAGAGTTTGAGTGAAGTTCCTTAAGGTCAGCACCTTCTTAGGTGTCACGATTGTATCTGTTTTGTTGTTTATTTCTAGAGCTGCCAACTCCTCCCTAGTGCAGTTATTGAGGAAGTGTATCATTTTGTTGTGTGCTCATGCATGAATCCCAGTGCTGTTCTGGCTCTTTGTATCTCCACATGAGCCATGTCTATTAGCTCAACCTACTCATAGATTGCCTGGATTGACCTCCATTGGTCCTGTATTGATTGGCCAATTTTGGCCCAAATTATCTTCTTTATTTCTGCTAGGTTTTACCTAGGAGAAATTCATTTTCCAGAGTTTTTACTTTGGCCTCTAAGGCCTTTATTTCTCTTTGTTTCTCTGCTACTGTCATCTTGGATTTATCATAGTTGGTCTCCAGCTTGGCCAGTCTATCCTTGGCTTCATTTATTTCAGTTACTTGAGTCTCAAGCTCTTTGACAGCTTTCATCAAGTCCTCCATGCTCATGCTGGATTCTGCTGCTGCTGTTGCTCCTGTTGCTCCTGTTGCTGATGTAGTTGTGGTAGGTGCTGGAATAGCAGGAGGGGCTGTTGCTGCTTGTGTAGGAGGGACAGGTCCAAGAGTTGTTGATGTTTGAGGGGGCTTAGATGCTGACTCGCCTTGCTTATCCTGCAATGCCTTCTCTAATTCTGCTTCCATTTGTAATATTATTTGATTCATCACTAGAAGCAGCTCCATGGCATCATCTACTTGTTTTTCTTGTGCAAGTTCTGTTGTTTGAGGGTGAATGGTAGGAGGAAACTTTGCCTGCTTTCTTAGTGCAGCAATGTCATCCTCTTTTTTCTTCATGAGGGCCCTAACACCCTTTGGATCCTTTGGGTCATGTCCCAAATCAATTATTATGTCTTCCAAAGTCTTTATTATGTTGTCCTTTGTAGAGGAAGACAGCCTTTCCAAATCAAGCTGTGTATTTGTGTTCTTCAAGGCTTCTTTTAGTTGATGGACCAGCATGGCCTTGTCTGCAAATGTTGCATACACCATTTCCCCAGTCTGTTTGTGCAGCTCAATCTGATCCATGGGGTGTATGTCTTTAGAAAAGACCTCCAAGTTTGTTCTATAGTAATCTGTAGAGGTTTTGGGATGCGGGAGTTTAGGTTTTAAATGAGTAAAAATCATTTTTTCCTCTTTAAGATCATAGGCAGCCATCAATCTTTGTTTTTTGACTGGATTTGTCTTCAAGAATTGACCATAGAGCTGCACTCTCAACAATTCATTCTGTGCCTTGATCTCTATGAAACCTTCTTTGATTGCAGCTGGTTTCTTGCCCTGATGTCTTGAGGAGGATACCTCTGTGGTGTGTTGTATGGCCTGTTCTAGCTGAAATGAGCTAGTGGTAGTCTGCTGGCTTGATTGCCTTTCTCTGCTATGGCTTTCTGCCCTTTCCTCACTGATATCTCCCTCCTCTGTTTCAGGGTCAATCCTTGGCCTCTTGGCTTCTGGTTGTTGTGTTGACCCTGTTGGAGGTGTGATCTCCTCTCTATCTCTCTTTTTTCCTCTCTCTTCATTGAGAGGAGTTTGCAGAAATGGGATTTGGGGTGGTCCAGTTTGCTGTGAAGGGGATTGCCCTTGAGTCTGATCCTTTGAGGTGCTGGGCTTCCCTGTCTCTATCTGTTACTGTTCATCCATTATTTCTTTACCCTTTGCTGTAGGGGTTGTTGCATGAGCTTGCTGGGTGTTTTGTGCAGCTAGAGCAGTAGAAGTTCCTTCTCCTACTTGGACTGGTTGTTTGAACAAGACCTGTTGACAAGAATCCAAGTCAAGAGTTTTTTCTAAATCTTTCACAGTCTGCTCCATTTTTTCTTCCTGAGTCAATCTTCTACTATTGATTCAGGTACCCATTCATCTTGTGGGCAAGTGTTGTATTGTGGGTATGGGCAATGCTTATAGGCTTGCAGCCTATACTTGACCCTCCTAGCACTGAGAAACCTTCAGGGTCTAATGGTAGGGGGGGGGGGACCCACCAAGAAGGCTTCTTTTGAGTTTGAGTTGTTTCCCAATATTGATCCCGCTTTTGCCAACCATCTTTCTTATTCATGTAAAATGGGCCTAGGTGGTCTGTGTACTTTAGGTTGCCTTTCTTCTTGGCACTGTGGAAGTGTGTAAGATAAGAGTTTATGAGTTGTCTATAGTATTCCAGGGAAAACAACCTCATAGGCACATATTTTGGGAGCCTGTAGGGATAGAGCTCACAACCATAGATTCTGATAACTGTGTGATTTTAGTACAAGTACCAATCACCTATTTTGTAACTCCTGGACAGCTGCAAGATTTTCTGCATATCCTTGGATAATCTGGCAGGAGGAGTCCTCTTTAAGAGGCATGTGGCTGGATATACAAACTGGTCAATAAATTCACAGTATGAATAAGGGGAATTCTCGACTTGGTGGAAGACAGAAGACAAGAAGATAACAGACCTCCTCTCACCCTATGAGTCTAGCTTCTTGATTGGGCACTAGAAGCAATCTGTTTGATAATACATGAACAGGTGATAGATGTATGATGAATACTTAAATATTGCCTCCCTATTCAACCTTGACAATTGGTCATTTGTTATCTGTTGGAATATAACTTGGCATAATTGTACTTCATAGCAGGGGGCTTCTCAAGGCTATATGCAGATAGCATGACCAGCACAGTTTCATCAACATGCTCATTTGTGGTGAACCCCAGCACAGAGGTTAACATATCCACTAGCAGCTTGCCTAGCTCATTGAATTTTGCATATGAAAAAGGAGGTGGCCCAGAAGTTTGGCAGTCTGCGTTCATGAATTTCTTGGCTACTGCAGCAATGTCTGTGCTAGAGAGCTTGGAGCCCTCATCTGGCAAGTACTTAATGGAGAATGGGTATAGCAGCTGGGTTTGCTTGTAGTTCAACATTTGATTGATGGAATCTGTTGTTATGTAGAAGAGGATGCTCCCAGATGTACACTTCACAGCTCTGAGCTTCTGGTCATAGTTTTTTGCGCTGAGGTGAATGACTTCAGGAAAAACATTCACAGAAGGCAGGAAGTAGGTGGGCAGGTTGGATTCCCAGATGCCATACATGTCACTGTTGTCCAAGCGACTGTTCCTTAGCTGGCAGAAGGTCTGTAAGTGATTCCTCTCTGCCACAAAGTCTGTAATGAGGAAATCACTGTCCACCAGTGGCATAGCTTCCAGTTCTTTACTAGGTGGATTCACAAGAGCTACATCCAGTGCAGCTGGAGTGGCCATGTCTGGTTTTAACTGGATGTTTTACTGGATTTTCAGGTTTGGTACAAAGGCTGAGGAATGCCTGCTAACTTCTGTTTGTCAGTGAGCAGCTTGATAGTGTAAGGAGACTCTTACAGGTTTAATGAACTGTGGGGCACTCTGTTTTGAAGAACCAAAGTGTGTTTGAGCTAATTAGCTGGTTGTTTCAAGGGAATTTGTTATAACAGGAGTGAGGGAACTGCTGTATTCGTTTTTAGCCGGTAGCTCGGCTTCTCCAATTGTTTTTTATGGTGAATTTGCAGAGGGGCACGGGTTTCTTCCATAGTTTTGTCGCGCAAGGGTTTAACCAGGTTCTTAAGTAATTTCAGTGGACAATTTATCAGTGGGGATCTTTTAGCAGAGTTCTTATGCAGGAAATTAGGAGAACAAAGGAGAACTGTGGGTAAAGAAGGTCGCCTGCGGCAAATACTTGGTTTTTATGGCGTAGGAGGCGTCGAACTGGACTAATTGCAGGAACTTGGGTCGATGATGAGGGCGGCAACAACTTTGGCGGGTGAAATTTGGATTTCGATCGTTGAACATCGTTTTTGCATGCAGAGGAGCTCCAGAAACAACGAATAAGAATGAAGAATAACGGCTAATTCGTGTCTTTTTATGCATTTTTGGCCCTGTGGCGCCTTTTTGGTGATGACATCATGCTGACGTCATCATGGGCCCAGGTACGGCAGGGT
>APFE031682941.1:0-18459 GCA_000404065.3 Pinus taeda
AGGATTCGGTTTAAATGACCGTCCTCTTTCTAAGCAAAACTATTTCTAAAATTAAATCTACTATCTAACTATTTCTAAATTTGCTCCTTAATGTCGCAAGCATTCAGTATTTTCCTGAGTGGAGTCGACTGACTATCTTGTCTTTGTTTGAGTTAAGAAAATAGAATCAGCAAGAGCTGGCATTATTTTCTCAGTAAAATTGTTGATATACTTGAGAGTCAACCAATGACTATGTGTCATTACCATGTATACCTGGTAAAAATGGCATTTCAACTTGGTTAACCCTTGGACTGCTTCTGCTTTTCCTTCAATCTTCTGTTTCCAGTTTGTTTCTATTGCTTCTTTCTTGCAATTTTCGGGGCGTGCAGGTGACTGAGTAACTAGGATCCTTCCTTTTCGAGCAAGTTTTCTTAGCGCTAATCGCGCATCAGAAACTGCCTCTGTTTCTTGATCCGAGCTTCCGTGATGCGTTTTTTGGCTCTTGCGCCTTCTTGTCTCATCCGGTACAAAGCTCAAAATTTGTAAAAGTAGTGATTCCATGAGCTCTTGACCCTGAGAATTAAACTGTCTGTTTCTGGTATCAACATCGTTCAGTACCCATCCAACCATGGTTGTATATGAGAAATCTGTGATAGATGCCTCAGAAGAGTTCTGCGGCTCTTTTGCTTCCTTAAGTGGATTAGGTGTGCCTTCCAAAATGGACATTGGAGTGTTGCCTTTCCTCCTCATAGTTTTCTGCATACTACCATGTATAATGCTTCGTCCTTCTTTCCTATAGTTTACATTGAGTTGGAAGTAATGATAAAATATAATGATAGGAAAACTTTAAATGTTGAAGATATGCAAAACATGCCACCTTACGTGAACTATTTCTTTGAAAAACACAACACCATACTTCATTAACAACTGGCAAGAAACTCATTAATTCGCATTAAAATGCATGACCAACTCTTGGCTGAAAAAGTTTTCTCGAATAACGAGCCAGAACCAACTGCGATGGAGAAGTCATGCAATTTTGCTTTGTGATATTGCAGATTGCTGTATCGCAAATCACAATTTCATCATGTTGTTTTTTATCGCAAGGTTGCAATATTGCAATATCACAACATCGCAACTTTGCAGTATCGCAGTATCGCAGTGTCGCAGTATCGCAGTATCGCAATATCGCAGATCGTTATAATCCTTATGTGTAATTCATGTGATTTTTGCGATGCGCGATATGCAATATCGCATATCGACGATTTTAGAGTTTTTCAATGTGAGTGCTTCTTTAACATATGCGATGCGATGAAGTTTTGCATCGCAATCTCACGTTTTTCATCATTTTAACTCATTAGAAGTTACCCTATCATTCTTTGCGCGATGCGATATCTCTTAAGGAGTGAATTTTATTTGCTTCATTATGAAACTTAGGTTTTTTAGATTCTTCAAGGTATTTTCCTAAGTCCATGATGTTGTAAGTTTTATCTAAAAAGAAAATATAACACTAAGTGATTTTTTAGATTTTTACTGAGGTTCCCCACTTATTTAGTATTATCAATAACATTTCATAAGGAGGGGGGGTTTTTGGTGGCCACAACAATTGGCGATTCACTTGGAAGAACTAGTGATCTGTGTGTTTTTATTTTTTTCACCTTCCAAAACAGAAAATTTTTCAGAAAATTAAACTTTATTATGGAAAGATAAAGTATATTATGCTCTAACCTGTCAATGACATTTTGTTTAAGCTATTTTCAACTTTGATTATTCGCTACCTCAAGTTAGTCCTTGTGTTTACAACAGTAATTACTTGGTCTGTAAATATAAAACAAAGTCTTCTCTGTAAACCAGTTTTAAATATGCTCATTCATCGTAGGTAGAGCCTCTACTGCCGGCAGGCGTTTATAGCCTCGACAGGGTTACCTATTACCCAGCAATGATCATGTATCCTACTTAATGAAAACTACAACTCTCAAAGAAGAATCCACATCCACACTTACTGCTTTGATTTTCTTTTTTATTCTTAAAGAACAATGTCTTGGTTTGATAGCCAATTTATGACACAGTCATTCACTCGATTTATAACTTTTTTGAACAAGCTGGCTCGTGATGAGACCCCTTGCCTCTTGATTGTAACAATCTTGAGTCATTTCCCTATTGTGGTATGCAGTATTTGGCAAAGTCAGCAAGTTATAATATATGTGATTATGATAAGCCGGCTCATGATGAGACCTCTCATTCTTCAAGATGAAGTGTATCTTGGGATTGGTTCCTCTTGAAAGTTGTTGATCCTTTAGCAGGGAGGAAGTCATTGTTTCCTTTAGATAGCTCTGGATGACAATGATAGAGTTTTTGGAAGTATCTGTTCTACAAAGAGTCTTTATTTTGTTATTGATACCTTTCATTGCACTGATATAAAACAATTTCTTCACTATAGGTTATTTTCATCAAACTTTATGAAGTTGAAACTAGTGTCATATCTAGGTTAGAGTCTTTGATTGTATCTTTCAATAATAAAAATCAATTTTCCAAAATATTTGCTATTTATACAAGCGAAAAATCAAAATCTAAAAGAGAGTCGGTGTCTTTTTCGTAAATGCCTAATGTAACCTTTCACAACTGGTTTTATTATGAAAAAGAAAAACTATTACTCTACAAAAATAGAAGAGTAATCTTCTATGGAAAATATTTCTTAAGAATTTGTCCATTGACACGCAAAGAGTCTCTTTTACTTACTAAATCTTGTAACACAAATGTCGATGGACCTAAGACTTCTACAATTTGAAAAGGACCAAGCCACACTCTTTGAAATTTTGTATGTTTCCCCTTTTCTTCATGTGCCTTGTCCCTTTTTAAAACTAAATCTCCCACCAGAAAATCTTTTCTGGTAATTATATTTGAATCAAAAGAGGATTTTACTAGTGCCTGATGATGAGCATGTGTTTTCTTATCTTGTTCTCGTTTTTCTTCTAATTTGATTATTTCCATTTGTCTTAGGTGTAATGAGGAAGTTGGTACTTCATCAATGTATTGAATTAGAGACAAAGAAGGAATTGCTAAATGAGTCGGAAGAACTACTTCTCTCCCATAAACTAAATTAAAGGGAGAAGTGCCGATGGAAGCTTTTCTTGTTATTCGGTCTGCCCATAAAGCGTATATTAAGGATTTATGCCAATTTTTATGATTTTGGTCCACTTTTCTTTGGATAATCTTGATTAGGTTTTTATTTGTAGACTCGACTAACCCGTTGCCCTGTGGATAATAATTGGCCGAATATTTAATTTTGAATCCTGTTTTAAGTGCAAATTCAGTCATTGCATTTCCAGAAAAGTATGATGCATTATCAAACATTAAAGCGAAAGGTAATCCAAATGTGGTGATTGTAAATTGATCTATGAACTCAATTATATTTTTAGCATTAGCCGTCTTGAGTGGAACTGCTTCTACCCACTTAGTAAAATAATCTGTTGTTGTAAGGATATATCTATGCTGCTTGAAAGAGTGAGGAACGATCTCACCTATTATGTCCAATCCCCACTGACTAAAGGGTTGGTCGATGTTAACTGGTTGTAGTGGTAAAGATGGCTTCTTTTGTCTTCCAGCAATAGTTTGGCAGACTTAACATTTCCTCACGTAACTGTGCGAGTATTTGAATAACGTGGGCCAGTAATATCCTGCGCGCAAGATTTTATGTGCAGTAGCATCTCCAGCATAGTGTCTGCCTGCTGGCCCATCGTCGAGTTCCTGCAAAACTTTATCAGCTTCAGATTTCTCAAGACATCTAAGGAGAACAAAATCATAATTCATTCTAAAAAGAATATCATTTATGAGCTGATATCGTTTGGCTTTTAACCTTAGAGCTCTTTTCTTAGTATGATCGAGGTATGAAGGAGCATATCCATTCTTAAGATAATAAATGATATCAATGTATAATGACTCTTCATCATTTAGGCTTACCTCACACACTTGTACTTCTACAGATGGAATTTCAGAGATTTGCGACGCTCCAGCCAGCATTTTGCAAAAGCCTTGAACTCTTACAATGTTTTCTAGTTTAATTTCTATGTCATATTCTTGTAAGGCAGTTACCCAATTAGCCCTCTTCTCACCCACATCCTTTTGTACTAGAAGATTCCTTACCGCTAGAAACAGTACTATAATTTTAGTATGGGTTTTGAGTAAAAAAGGTCTGAAGTATTTGATTGATTTGAAAATAGCATAAGCTTGTTTCTCCACATCTGAGTAATTTAATTCAGCACCCTGCAAATTTGAACTAAAAAAAGCAATTGGTGCTTCCTTCTTTTCTTGATTCATTTGAGTGAGTATCGCAGCATATGATCTTTCTGAGCCAAATGTGTATAAAATAAAAGGCTTTGAAAAAATCAAAGTTGCTAAAGATGGAGCATTAATAATAGCCTGTTAGATCAGGTTGAACGCTTCATGTTCATCTTGGCCCCATTTAAAATTAGAGTTCTTTTGATCATGGTTTGTAAAGGAGATACGATTCGTGAAAAATTTGCAACAAATTTCTTTACAAAATTGATTTGACCAAGGAAAGATTGCATGGCTTTTTTGTTATGAGGTAGGGATATTTCAGAAATTTCTTTGATTCTGTCAAAATCGATGTGAATTATAGATTTTGACACTATGAATCCTATAAGTTTCCCTTCACTTAATGTGAAAAAAGATTTCTTTGGGTTAAGTGAAATTTTGTACCTTAAACATTGTTGCAATATTTGTTTCAAGTCTTTGATATGGTCACCTCATTTCTTGGAGTACATGGTTATATCATCCAAATAAATTACTACAGATTTATTGACTAAACCTTTAAATGCAATGTCCATGGCTCTATGGAATGTGGAACCAGCATTAATCAAACCAAATGGCATCTTTGGATATAAATATGTGCCCCATTTAGTTCTGAATGTGGTCTTCAATTGATCATCAGGATGTACCAGAACTTGATTGTATCCTGAAAAGCCATCCAAGAAAGACATTAATTCTAAGCCTGCCACTGCCTGCAATATATTCTCCATAGGTGGTAAGGGAAAATTGTCTTTTTGACAGGCATTGTTAAGATTGCGAAAGTCAATACAAATCCTAATATCTCCGTTTTTCTTTCTAACAGGTACCATATTGGAAACCCATTTAGAATGTCTAACGGGAAAGATTATTTTGGCTTTCAACAGCTTATTCAGTTCAGTTTTTATCTGATTTTCTAAGTTGAGAGGATTTTTTCTCAATTTTTGTTGGACAGGTTTTTCATTATCAGTCATTGGAATAATATGTTAGATGATAGAAGTGTCGTATGTTTTGAGTTCATCATAGTTCCAAGAAAAAACATTTTTGTATTGTCTCAAAAGACGAATATATGCTAGGTTTTCTTAAGGGGCTAGGCCAAGGCCTAGATTTATGTTTTGGGGTTTGGCATCGTTTCCTAGGTTTACTAATTCGTAATTCAAAGTCAAAATTTGGAGCTTCGAATTGGTATACCTTTTAAACCGATCTTTCAAATCATACAAGTCTTCTAACTTGACCACTGATTTAGGTATAGCATTGTGAGTGTTATCTTGTTGTAATTTTCGATCATGTTGATCTTTGTCGATTATTTGGTTAGAGTAGGATCCTTCAGAAGTAAGGACATTTACGATATCAGGATCGTCGTTGAATATTCTCCAATTTCTGATGTTGTCAGGAATAGAAGGTCTAAAGATTAATTCTATTGAGAATCTATCTGGACTAAAATCTTCTGAAGGAACGAGCTTAGAAGCTACGTTAGCTAAAAGGTCAGCGCTTGCATTCTGGAGTCTGGGAATTGATGAAATATTGAATGCTATAAAATGCTCAGTCAGATCTTGAACTAAAGATTGATAATGTTTTAAATGACCTGATAAACAATGTATAGTATTCCGTACCTGTCTGACTACAATTTCAGAGTCTTAGGAGACTTGGAGGTACTTTATATCTAGCCCGATTTCTTTGTACAACCCTTGGACTAAAGCCTCATATTCTGCTGTATTGTTGGTAGAATCAAATTCAAGCCTGCATGTTAACATGATTTTATCTCCTTCTGGACTAATTAGCATGCATCCTCCTCCTGCTCCTTCGTTAGATTTAGAACCATCAAAAAATAATTTCCAAAACAAAGATTTATTTACAGGTCTATCTAAAAAATTGATACATTTTGAACTATCCATTTGAGAAAAATTTTCGACTTGGGACAAAACAGAATGTTCTAAATAAGGGGATGTATGAGCATTAAAATTGCCGAGAAAAGAATCCATTGAGTAATTGCCAATTATGCTACTGTTATACGCTACTGGTTCATTTTCCCCCTCTAACTCCATTACTATGTACTTCTGATGTAATTCTTGTTCAACTTTTATTTGATTTTGCTTACCATTGTAAGGCAGCCACATGTGCAACTATTCAGTTGCGAAGTATCTATGCATTTTTTCTGACCAATTCCTGCTAAGAATTAAGCCATAAAATTCAAGGATATCAGCGACTAAGATGTCAATAACTTGACATACCTTCAGGTTAGATGACAACCTTATGGTTACTTGATTTAGTTGGCCAATGACTTCGACTTGAGATCGATCCAGCTGAACTATGTGAATAGCGAATTTCTGTGGTTGAACGTTTAATTTGGTGCATATGGACTTCGGTAAAATATTCGATGAAGCACCTGAATCCACTAAACAATTATGTACATTTTTGTTAAAATTTTCATAAGTAAGGAGAAAATGGGGAGTATGAGATCTCGATCTACCTCCAATTAAAGCGATGTCATTTAGATCAATCTTGTTAGTCGTATTAGTTGGAGGTCTTCCCATGTTCTGAGAAGCTTGAGAAATTACAGCGGCAGGCAAAGGTGCAACTGTCACAGCATGTAATTCTTTCATCATTATCTTTTGTTGATTCTTTAGCTTGCTCAATTCGTACAGAGTGATGTTGGCCCTAGTATTTTTCATGTATTCTATAATATTGTACTCCATTTCATCCAGAACGATCAGCGTTTTAGATGGAGTAGGTGAATCTGTTTGAACTGGGCTAGTTTGAGTCGCTTTAGATGTCGTTTTCTTTGTTGTGACTTTATCCTTTGTTGTAGAGCTTGTGCTCTTTGGTTTTGGGTTAATTTGGGAAGGATCAAGCTGACTTCTATTTCGTGTGTTAACTGGGAATACTTCTTGATCTTCCTCTCGTGGGAGGATGAAATCCCACATTCGTTGTAATTCTACAACTTCTTCATCATCGGTTTGCCGTTCAGTGGCAATTTCCTCTTCCTCTTCCTCAGACTCAACACTTGTTATAGCATTAGGTGGCCTTGAATCTGTTGACGAACCTCTTTTAAAAGCTCTATAGGGCCTTTTTGAAGAAGTTTCTGCTACTTGCTTTCTTATGTCGACCATTTCATTGGACATGGTCTTCAGAACTTTTTGCAATCCCTCCAAATCGAATGGATCTTTTGCTTGTTTCTTCTTGGACTCTTCTTTGAAGGTGACCTTCTTAGACTTCCGTTCTTCTATCGCGGACGTCTTTTCTAAGGCTATTATTCATTTCTCTACTGCTATGGCTTCTTTCATGTTTTCGGCTAGGGTTGTTTTATTCGCCCTGTCCATAAAGATCCCTATGTTCGATGGTAATGCAGTATTATACCATTCACATCGAAATTCCTCGCTGGGCTGGGAAGCAGTAGGAATTTTGTTTAGAATTTTATTGAAATGTAGATTGAAATCTTTGATCGGCTCTCTAGATTCGGCTCTAAGGTTGGATAGGTCGTTGATTAACGTTGCTGTAGAACTGTCATCACTAAACTTGGTTAGAAATTGGTCTTGGAAGATGTCCCAACTGGTAATAGATCCAGAGGGTAATGAGAAATACCATGATCTGGCTGTTCCTTGTAGAGTATAAGGAAACAGTCGAACAACAACATCTTCATTAGTAACCCCGTTGAGGTTTATGGATAGCATAAAGTTGTTTATGTGCTCTTTTGCTAGCATCCTTGCCTCGCGATTGAACTTAGGCAGCCATTTCTCAGGATGGGTTGGTATTTGACTCAAGGGTGCGGGCATTAAGACTACCCCAAGGTTGTTCCATGGAGACTGGGCCATTACTGAACTACTAACAAGGGGATTTGCAGAAGATGATCCCTGTGGTTGGTAAGATGACATGATTATGATCGCAGATGATTGAGGAGGTGTTGTAGGCATTCCACTGGGTGGATTGATAATGGTCTGGGGTGGAGGAGTAGATGGTTGACTTCGCGGTGGAGAGGTTGAGATGGATGATGTTGATGAAAGAGTCTCGTTGTCGGACCCTTTAGGTGACTTCCTTGCTCTTTTAATTTTGGGAAGAGGTAATTCGGTTGGCCGAACACCGAACTTTTCACTCTTTAATCTAGTAAGGGGATGAGCAGGTTTATACTGCGAAGTCATGCTGCCCTGAGATTTGTCAAATCTTTGAGGGGAAATAGAAAATCACTGAATTTTGTGAATCAAAGATTCGACTTCAGGAGGTTCAATAACAGATTGTTCTGAAATGTCAGGATTTGTAGCAGCAGTTGATGCTCTAGCAACTTCTAACTTTGGATTTAAGTGTAATGGAGAAGTCAGGGGAGATGGTGAGGGTGATTTACTCTTAGAATGGTATTTTGATTCGGATTTACTTGCCATTCATAGTTCATTCCCTCCTTCTAGTGCCATATATGTTGAAGGCCCTGAAAATCGGGTCAACAACAAGGGGGATGCCAACCCGGTCTGGACCTTGGTTGGCAGCTCCTTATTCATTTGGTATAGCGTGTCCGACTGGGGATGTGGGACCAGTTTCCCAATTCAGTGTGTGTGTGTGTGAGAAAGATGGGTATTTCTGTTTTAAATGGAATACTTCTATCCTAATTCTAATCTAATGCTATGCTATTGTATTCTAATAAACAAAAAAACATCAAAATCTATGCTAACCCGGGGTGTGATATTTCTTCTATGCGATCTAAAAATATTTCAAACAATAACTGGTAATAAGATCATTCAACCATTAAGAAAAGAATTCAATAAGGATGAACTACTTTGTATAAGAAGTTAGATGAAACAGTTGTGAAAACTTATCGCATAAATGAGTTATTCATACACTAAACATAAACAAATAGTTATCACCATACAAAAGTGCCAAATGATAACTCAGACCTCCATGCTGTAATATATAAACAACTAAAAATTGAATATCACTTTAGCACATAAGCAGAAATGGTTAAGAGATAAAAGTACCATTTATAACTAGTCCTACTCATGAACTTCAAGCAACAATTGATTTATCTCTCCTTGATTTAACATCCACTAAGAGTACAGAAGTGCAACATCAATAGCAGATATCAAATGCAAATATCAAATAAACCCTGTTCCATTCATTCACCAAAACCTCCTATGAGGGTGCAAAAGTGCATGTCCTGAGGACAAGTTTTTGATAAATTTCTGGACCCTTCTCTAAATGCATGAGAAGGGTTTAAATACTACTAACTAAATAACTTATTTACAGAGATTGAGGATTCGGTTTAAATGACCGTCCTCTTTCTAAGAAAAACTATTTCTAAAATTAAATCTGCTATCTAACTATTTCTAAATTTGCTCCTTAATGTCGCAGCATTCAGTATTTTCCTGAGTGGAGTCGGCTAACTGTCTTCCGTCTTTGTTTGAGTTAAGCAAATAGAATCGACAAGAGCTGGCATTATCTTCTCAGTAAAATTGATGATATACTTGAGAGTCATCCAATGACTATGTGTCATTACCATGTATACTTGGTAAAAATCCCATTTCAACTTGGCTAACCCTTGGACTGCTTCTACTTTTCCTTCAATCTTTTGTTTCCAGTTTGTTTCTATTGCTACTTTCTTGTAATTTTCGGGGAGTGCAGGTGACTGAGTAACTAGGAGCCTTTCTTTTCGAGCAAGTTTTCTTAGCGGTAATCGCGCATCAAAAACTGCCTCTGTTTCTTGATCCGGGCTTCCCTGATGCGTTTTTTGCCTCTTTCACCTTTTTCTCTCATCCGATATAAAGCTCAAAATTTGTAAAAATAGTGATTCCATGAGCTCATGACCCTGAGAATTAAACTTTCTATTTCTGGTATCAGCATCGTTTAGTACCCATTCAACCATGGCTGTATATGAGAAATCTGTGATAGATGCTTCAGAAGAGTTCTGCGGCTCTTTTTCTTCCTTAAGTGGATTAGGTGTGCCTTCCAAAATGGACATTGGAGTGCTGCCTTTCCTCCTCATAGTTTTCTGCATATTACCTTGCATAATGCTTCGTCCTTCTTTCCTGCAGTTTACATTGCGGTGGAAGTAATGATTAAAGATAATGACAGGAAAACTTTAAATGCCGAAGATATGCAAAACATGCCACCTTACGTGAACTATTTCTTTGAAAAACACAACACCATACTTCATTAACAACTAGCAAGCAACTCATTAATTCGCATTAAAATGCATGACCAACTCTGGGCTGAAAATTTTTTCTCGAATAATGAGCCAGAACCAACTGCATTGGAGAAGTCCTGCGATTTTTCTTTGCAATATCGCAAATCGTTGTATCGCAAATCGCAATTTTATCGTGTTGTTTTTTATCGCAAGGTCTCAGTGTCGCAACATCGCAACTTTGCAGTATCGCAGTATCGCAGTGTCATAGTATCACAGTATCGCAATATCGCAGATCGTTATAATCCTTATGTGTAATTCATGTGATTTTTGCGATGCGCGATATGCGATATCGCATATCGGCGATTTTAGAGTTTTTCAATGTGAGTGCTTCTTTAACGTATGCAATGCGATGAAGTTTCACGTCGCAATCTCGCATTTTTCATCATTTTAACTCATTAGAAGGTACCCTGTCATTCTTTGCACGATGCGATATCTCTTAAGGAGTGAATTTTATTTTATTCATTATGAAACTTAGGTTTTTTAGATTCTTCAAGGTATTTTCCTAAGTCCATGATGTTGTAAGTTTTATCTAAAAAGAAAATATAACACTAACTGATTTTTTAGATTTTTATTGAGGGTCCCCACTTATTTAGTATTAGAAATAACACTTCATAAGGAGGGGGGGTTGTTGGTGGCCACAACACAACCTTAAGCAATTGAAAATTAATATTATCCCTATTAGATAAACTATGGACCAAAAGGTAACCTTCCAAAAGATTCAACCATTTATTTACAACATTTTCATTGATTTGAACTTTAAGTATATGTGAATTGAAGTTTATTTGTACCTTGAAGGGGGTGGCGCCTCTGAAGCTACTATTGGATGAAGATGCATCATCAGCGGGCATCCGCTGAAGGATTTGTGCAAAGTTGTCCATTATTGTGTTCCTTTGTCCATTGAAGTATTCTTCAAGAAATATTTTTAAAGGATCTCATATACCCTCATATTTCTTTTGTTCCACCATGGGAGGTCATCGATGTCGGCGAGGCTAGTCTTGTAAAGGTTCAACCAGTTTGATTCCCTATCTCCTTATACCTAGACCTTGTTTTGGACATACACAGAAAAATAGAGAAAGAGAAAACCACTTTGACGTCACTGATGTAGATTTATGAAGGAACAAAATGACATACAAATATGAACAAAAACATAGATATGCAATGAAAACAACACTTCAATTCATTAATAACAAGGTATTGAATAATGTTTACATGTAGAATGGAAATAAACTAGCTCAAGCGATGGTAGGTTATCTTTGAGAAGAGATGTGGGAGCTACATGCCTTCTGAACTTTGTTACAATGAGGCTTAAAGGCCTATTTATTATTGAGAAACAATGGAAAACCCTAAACATCCAAAAACCTAACCCTGCGAGATGAAGCGCCAAACGTTTGTGGGCCTCGTTGTGGTAAATTGGTACATCAACTTCCTGGGGTCGTAAATTTGGCATACAATATTTATTTGATGTGTACAATAACTCACTAGAAATATCTCTTCGAGAAATACAACTTTTTACTAAAAATCCTTGTTGTAGGATACAAGTTTTCTCATTTTCCAAAAAAGCATCATTTAGGACCACAAAATGGCTCTAGTAGTTTAGGACTCGAAAAAATGCCAAAAATAGTAAATTGTGCTACGGATAAGGAAAATCAAAGAAACAATGGTGGGGGTCCAAGTGGAATAGGTGGGTGGACACCATTACCCACCTGGATAATTTTCAAACTATCTCATTGTGCAACTCATACAAAATTCTAGTGAAGGTAATGGCTAGGAAATTAAGAAACACTCTTCATGCAATAATCATGCAATATGAAAGTGTTTTTATGAAGCACAAGCATATTCTGGATAACATGATTCTTGTTGAAGAGGAAATCCACTCTAGAAAGAAAACTTATGAACTAGGTATGGTAATTAAACTAGAAATGGTTAATTCTTTTCATAGAGTTCATCATTCATTTTTGTTTTTGGCGATGGTAAAGTTGGTATTTTGTAAGGAATTTATCGTTTGGGTTAAAAATTTTATTGGAAATCCTTGGATTGGTACATTTATAAATGGTTGACCTATAATTTCATAAAGAATTTGAGGGGATTAAGGAAAGGCTTCCCTCTCTCCTTTCTTTTATATATTCTTGTTGCAAAGAGACTTAACAGGAAGTTGGAGAAGGCTAGGGTTGAAGGAACACTAAAAGGGTAAAGTATAGAAATGAATGTTAAGTATTTTAACCACTCCCATTTTGTTGATGATGCTACTCCCTGGAAGTGCATCTAAGTAAATTTCTAGGAGATTTGAATAATTATGTGATCATTATTTAGAACTCTCTGGAGGTCCTGTCAACAAAATCAAAAGCATGATCTTCGAATGGAATAGCTTTGTGGAAAATTTCATGGAAATTTCTAAGATTCTAGAATTTCCAATGGAGTTTCAATGCTAATTTTTTAAATACCTTAGAATCCAAATCTCCTTAGGTGCTACAAATTTTGAACGTTAGTATGAAATATTAAATAAATTCAGAAAGAAAAATTAGTTGTGGGGAGGTCAATGGTTAGCCACTGCTGGTAGAGTCATCCTGGTAAAATTTGTCCTATCCTCTATCCCCATTGATCTTTTCTTTCGATTATTGGCTCTGAAATTTTTGATTAATCAAATGAGTCTTTTTATTCATATATTTCTATGGAAAGGTAGGAAGAGTAGCGAAAATAAATTCCATCTAGTGCACAACAATATTTTTCATCTACCTAAGGTAAATGGTGGTCTTGCAATGAAAGATACATTGTATATGAGTTTAGCTCTTGGTGCAAAAATTGTATGGCCTACCATATCAGAGTCAAAAGAATGTTGGAAATTGGATTTTATAAGTAAGTATTTCAATAAATCCCAATCGATTAGGGTTGAAATAGTTAATTCATCTCATCTAGGATCCAAAATTTAGAAGCTTTTCACAGAGGATTCTCCACTTAGCATTGATAGTCTAATTTGGCGCTTAGAAAATGGTGCTAGAATTAAAATCTGGAAAGATAATTTGTCCCCTAATGGCCCTTTCGAAGGAATCAAGCAATTCTAAGAATTATCTAATTGGATGCAGTAGGAAGGATTTCAAAAATTAAGAGATATCTCTCTTTCGGATGATCGGGGTCAATGGAAAGGGTGGTCAATACTAGAGCTTTTGATTCATCTTGGGTCCCAATGGGTATTTTTGATCGACACATTAAAAGTTCTCGCCCCTATTTCTATCTCTATGTAGGATCTTCACACATTGAAGGTAAGTTTGCAACATAAATATACATTGAAATTGGGATATGCATATCCATTTTCCACTTTCCCATCAAACTTCAGGCAAACTGTGGTAAAATATATGGAGTAAGGATGACATCCCAACAATAAATTTGTTTTGTTGAACTCTTATCCATAAAAAAAATACTTACAACCAAAATTTTGAAAAAAAAGGAATATTTATGGTATGACATATTGTGTTTTGTGATTCAATTCATAGGAAAATATATCTCACATTTCTGGCATTGTCCATTTTCTCATGAAAATTGGCATACTATGTTTTCTCCAATGTGTTATATTGATTCTATCTGAGAGTTATGGGTGGAAATGTTTAATATATGGAAGTTAAAATATCCTTGGAATTGACGGGCATCCTGTCTTCCAATTATATCTTGGCAAGCCCTCCATAAATTTCTATGTTGGTCTATTTAGATTGCAAGGAAAAAAAATATTTAGTAATGATTCTTCAAATCCATAGACTGTTTCTTTCAAAGTGTCATTCTTACTCCTTGAATTTATTTCTTCCAAGTGATGCAGTGATAATGAGATGGAGGATTTAAATCCCATAGAGAATGAATCAGTCAAGGTTAACATGAAATTCCATCTCTCCATCCAATAAATGCTTCATCATTATTGTATTAAGGTTCCTAGTTTATGTTTTATCCAAACAAACTTTTCTTAGTTGAAAAATATAGAAATCATTATATTTTTCTTTTTGATGGACCTTCAATTGGAAATATAGGGGAGGAAAATGTGGGAGGGGTTTTATTTAGCCTTGATGAAGAAAATGTGTTTCAATTTACCTAGGGTCTAGGTACTTCCACCAATAACCAAGTTGATTTCCTCTGTTTGTGGAAAGACCTATAATTTGTTAGGGAAAAGAAAATTCTCAAGTTATTGGTTTGTGGTGATGCAATGTTTTTTATCCTCCATGTTATAAAAGCCAAAAATAGAACATGCTCAAATAATCCTCCCATTCCTCAAAGAATTTACTTAATTTGTTCTTACTTTGAGCATCTGTAGTATTTTCATGTGTACAAATACCAAAACATGATCGTAAATAGGTTTGCTAAAAAAGGTTCCTCTCTATGCCAAGCAAAAATAGAAATAAATCTTGGAATTAGAAAATATGCCCCTGTCCCTTAAACATGATTAGGTTCCCAAGGTATGTGGTTTTTGGCCAAGTGCTTTCCATCACTAGAGATTTATGTATCCTCTCGCAAAGGCTCCCTCCCTTGCATTAGTCATTTCCTGGCACATTTATTGAAGTTGATGGGATCTGTGGTATGGATATATCACAACCTTCAACCACAAATTTTAAAAATTCTGCCTCGATGGCACATTCCTTAGAACAAGTGACAACTTTTCATAAATATCTCATGTCTAATTTGATACTTGTATTTATTTTGCCCTTGGTTGGAGTTGGTGAGTTTTAATTTGGACAAGATGATTTATCTATCATGTAGAGGGGTGAAGTTAATGTTTCCACCCTGCAACTCCCATCAACAATCCTCTTCCCATCCTCCTAAATATTTTGGTTCAAGTATGGATTATATGCTTCAATCTAGCTCGTGGAAAAGTGACATAACCTGTTTAATGGCTTCTTCGGCCCTCGTAAGCTTCTATGGGATTATGTTCCTTCCTTGAGAATGGTTCAAGGTTGCTGTACCATTTATTTGTTTTCATTGGAATTCCTTGGACATGGCGGATCCCTCAAAGATTTTGGATCTCGAAAATGACAACTTGTTTCTTGATATAATTCTAGATTCGGCTGAATCCTTCCCATATTATAGGCAAAGATAAGATGACATGGAAAAGAATCAATGCTAATATTTCTAGGTTCTTATGTAAGCGACGCTCCTATGCCACCTAAGAAACATGGAAATTTTTCTAAACATGTTACGAGAGGAGATATTTCTCTTAATGCTCAGGTTTTGACTTTGGAAAGTATTATTTCTGGAAGTGTACAACTTGGTTCGAGTGACATTGTCCCTAGCATTGCTTCTAAGAAGAAGAAACTTCATCGCTCTGGTGGAGATGATCTCTCTCATAATGGACAAAACTAGTGGACATAATTGCCAGAGGTTTATTTTTCATTGTTTAAAGTCTTAAAATAGTTTTATGTTGCCATGGAAATATTTCTTGATCCTCGTGACCTTTCGTTGTGTTCTTAGTTGTAATGTTTTTTGTATAAGCAAGAGTGGCAATGTCATCATTGGATTTTTAATGTATGGACATTTGAGTATATATAATATATATATATATATATATATGATCAAATCTCATAATTGCTATTATAAGGGTTCAAACCCATATATTATTTATTAATACAAAACCATTATCCATTTCTTTGAAAAAATTATAGTTAATTCTAGATATTTGTTTATTTTGTTTCCAAAGAATTATAGAGAATAAATGTTTTCAATTAGGTTTAATTTTCCATTTTCTCTAGACATGAATCCCTTGAATCCAAAAAAAAAAATGTAATATCAATATTATATATTAAATGCAAAGAATAGTTTTTTTCTTTCTTTTTCTTTGATTATATTTCTTAAAAAGTACTTTTATATTATCTACAATGTCCTGATCATCTTGGTTTTCTTGAAACTTCTTTTTCTTCTATATTTCTATCAAAAACAATACGAAATAATACTTCTATATTTAAATATTTGTTTAATACATTATACTCCACTAACTTAATACCAAACTTCTCAATAATTAATTTGTTTTTAAGGTAAAGTAATTCAACAATAATAAATAAGAATAAATAAATTTGTAAATAAATAAACAGTAATAAAGAAAAATATACCTATCTATAAATAGGTATGATAAGTTCTCACCTTGTTCCCAACCATAACTTTGATTAACAATATTATCTCCCGATTATGAAAATTTCCCAGGCCCATTTCTATAGTGTTAAAATACTCTAGCCTCACCTCTTCACTTTCTCACGTTTGGTCTCTTAGTTTTTAACTTCTCATTTCTCAATACCTAAAACCTCTCTTCATCCTAAAACCTCTCTTCAGGTGCTCTTGCAAAAGAAAGTGTCATTTATTTATACTTAGCAGAATTAGTTTCTCTTCATCTTCTTGGAAACTAATGGCCCAAAATGTCGGTGGTTAATTTTTCACCTTCGAAAAGGTTTTTCCCATCATATTATAACATAATAACTAAGTGAAAATGTCATTGCTAAATATTTTTACAACATAGAGTATTTTTTTGTCACGTGTGGTTTCGGTAGGAATTTATCAAAAATGTTGTTTTTATTTATTTAATTATAATATTTATATAGTTAACCATGTTATTTAAACAGCTAATAGCAAACCATACCAAACTATTCTCGTATGGTGTATCACATTCTTTAATATAGAAAGTTTCTCTTTTGTTTGGAATTTCATTCTCTTCATAACTACTTTCATTTCTTTGGTCAGTGGCATTCCTAGGAGAAATTATCTTCATATTAATTCAATGAAAAATAAAAGAAAATTGTTGGAATTAAAAAGATGACTAAGGAATTTTCCTTCATCTAGGAAATAGAATACATCATATGGTTGGTTATCACATGCATGCACACTACGTTACAAGCCCAAGTTTCATGGCTAGGATCTTAGGTTCTAGTTAAATTTATCATCTCTTATATGGTTTTTGTCTTGGGTTATTTCTCTCCTCTATCGTTTTCTCATTTATGTTGTACTAAGCATTATTTTTTCTTGGGATTTTCCTAGGTGGAAACTATCTCTTTGTTATGTTTCTCTGAACTTCTAGTTTTGTTTATGGTTTTTCTCAATATTTTATTTCATATATAGTTCAGAGAGTTATTTTTATTACATTTTTATTATTGATCTCTATGGATCCTTTTTAGTTGTTTCCATGGTGAGGGAATTTGGTTTTCATCGTTTCCTTTAAGTTATGTTCCCCACACCTTTCCTTGCTTCCTTGGGTGGACTTTCCTTTGGTTTTTTTGGCTTCAATTTTATTACCAATTACCATTTTGTGCAAGTGGTTGGTCACTAGGAAACCATGGTTCACCTAAACTATTTAGGAGATCATAGGAGAAGAAAAAATTATCTTACTCTCTCCTTCTTATAGTCCCAGTACTTGGTTTAGAGGTAAATAAATATGTATGCAAAGTCTACTCCTCACATTTGCAAGGAAATTGCATAAGTTGATCCTGATGTAGAAGAAGAGATTAGAGGGTGGGTTCCAGAGACTGGGAATACTAGGATTACACAAATAATATAGATACACACTATGGACACTAGTAGCTAAAACCATCACGGGAAAAGTTTTTATAGAGTGTTTGGAAACCAACATGAAATCTTCTTGTGCATTAACGAAATGAAAAGGAATACAAGTTGAATGAAAGGGTATCAATACTAACTAAGAATTTGAAGACCCCTAGTTCTCTATCATTGATGGTGATGGTGATATTCATGATGTTATTCATGTTAATTCTCCATCTAAATAGACGTTCTTACTCTTATTTTTAGCTATATATTCTAGTAATATCATGCTTACAATAATACATGTTGATAGATCTTTTTTAGTTAAAAAAATTCATTATATTATTTTGGAATATATTGTCTATGTGGTTTTGTTATATAATTTCGTCTATATTTATGAACAAAAAACACACTCTTATGCTACTAGACTATTTTTCTTAGTGTCAATCTAGTAATTATAACATATGATATATGCATTGTATTCAATGAGTAAGACCATTACTACTTTATTTTAAAAAAAG
>APFE031682941.1:18525-42862 GCA_000404065.3 Pinus taeda
AAAATGGCTTATGCTAATCCTACTGCTCATTGTTGAGTGTCAGAAAGCTTAACTATTTCAACAGCCCATGAGCTTGGACATTGGGGTCATCCCCCACTCCCTTGACTTCCTTCTACTCCTGGATTTACAATCATGTGTCTTGGTATCTTTATCCACATCAACATTTTTCTTGCTCCTTGTTGCTCCTAGGTAAGATTTCCCATTGTATTTTTGCACTGGTTCTTTATTCTATCATGAATTCTCCAAGTCGAATTGCCTGGGTGGTCAATGATGGCCAATCTACCCTCCCCCCCCCTCCTCTTTCCAAGTATATTAAAGTGTTCAATTCCCTAGTGGCAAATGGCCCTAAGTTTCAAAAATCCCATCCCTCTTTCTTTGTTAAGCAGATGGATGAAATCCTGATGGTTGTCATTTCTTCCCCTAAATCCAGAAAAAGAGCTCTTCAACTTGTTGGACCATGTTGATCAATTTATGGGCCTATGGAATTCCCCTCATTTTTCTTGTTTATGGGTTGAGAAGAACTAGAAACCTGTCATCCAATGGGAGATCTCCTCCTCCTTTTTTATGAGAAAGGCTTCTTCACCGTTTTTGAAAATAAGTCTAATAGGGATTTGATATTCAGAAGGAACCCATATTTATGTGGGGCTACGGTCTAAGTTTGGACCGTTGGATCCATAAATTTAATTTAGACTGTGATGCTCCTTCTACAATTCATTTTTGAGTAAAGCTCTATTTCCTTCCTCTCCATTGTTGGATGCCACCTTCAGGATTATCGACAACTCCCGTGGGAAATATATAGATCATAAAGAGCCTAATGAGGGGCTATTTTATTATGCACAGATTGGTGTGGTGGTTGACTAGGATAAGGGCCTCCCTGCAATAATAAATCTCACTCTTGATAACTGGTCACATATCCAAGAAGTTGACTATGATCAACTCCCTTTTAAGTGCAAAGTGTGTCAGGAGTATGGCCACTTTTCCAGGAATTATTCAAAAAAACAAGAGGAACAAACCAAAAATGGAGACTCTAGAGAGAACTGGCAACTAGCTAAAAGATGAAGAGGACCCAATAGACAATATCCCACAAATAATAGACAACCTAAGAAAGATATCCTAAAAGGAAAAGATACTGACATGGGGAAGGTATGAGAAAACCAATGAATGGGGCGAAAAGTACAAGAGGAGGAAGGGGAACTCCCACAACATCAGCCCTCAACCTTGAAGCAACCCTACCAATCTCTACCACAAGAACCTACAACAAAGTGAAATGAGGAGACCAAACCAAAAATTGAACAAGGAATGAATCAAGAAGCTCTACTTGAAACTGATTGGGAATTTATTTTGCCCAGGGAAGCAAGGCAAGGTCAACTATCACTAGCTCTGTGGATGATAAGTATAAAGTTGAAATATTAAAATACTTTGAGTGGGAATAAAGAAGGACTCGAGGAAATCTAACCAAGAAGTTGTGCAAAAACAGATATAAAAATGCAAAGAACTTGGTCATCAATATACTATGATCGTACAAACAACAAAAATTAGCAACAAAGGTAATGATAAAGGATCTAGTGCCATCCAACCTAAAGGGGCCCCTCAAACTAGAAGTAAGTAATGATAGCCATCTCCTAGAACTATATGGGACTTAGGTCTATAAAAATTATGGAAGAAGTAAAATATATAATAAGTAAAGATAGGCCCGTAGTATTCCTTCTTTAGGACACTAAAATGGAGGATCAAGACCTCCTCCTTTGGCATCAAAATATCTATAATAAATACAGGACCATCTTCGATAGTTCTCAGGGTGCTTTAGGTGGTCTTTTAACCTCGTGGGATACTCAACAACACCAACTTATCAACTCTCTCTCTCTCTGTTAACCTCATTACCTTGCTACCACATTCTTGCATCTTCCATCCAATCAAATACTTGTTGTTAGTAATGTCTATATACCTATTCTCTTTCAGGAAAAACATGATTGTTAGACCTCCCTTAAGGGTCTCAAGGAATCTGAGTTTGGTTCTCTCAGTTTATTTGGGGGTAATTGTGACACTACAATACACAAATGGGAGAAAAACATGGTATCCTCCATCAAACACCCCTTTCAGGAATCTATGGAAGCTTTCATCAACCACCTAAGCCTAATTGACATCAATCCCCTGAAGCTTCATTATACCTTGAACAACAAAATATTTGGGTTGTGCCATTCAACTGTTTTCATCCCCCAGTTCATAATTTCATGTTCATTTCTCTCTCATTGCCTCCACTTCCTCTCACATATCCTCCCCTAAAGTTGTTCCCACCATCTCCCCATCAAGTTGAGCTTATCATCGCCAATCAACTATGGACCAATCCCTTTTAAATTGACCCCACTATGGCTTTCATATGTGAGTTTTTAGGAGATAGTAACCTCATCATGGTGTGGTTGGGTAAATGGAAATCTTATTCAAGTATGAGAAAATATGATGAAACATTTAAAGAAGAGAATCAAATCTTGGGTCATTGCTAAATAGTTTATTAGATAGGTATCTATTCAAGATATGGAACAAAATCTTGGGGAGATTCATGGTTCCATATCATGCCTTGCTAAAAGAAGAAGAAGGTTTATGGAGTTAAAATCACATAGTATTTGTCTCCAAGCCAGAGATAAGAATACTAAATTCTTCCATAAGCAAGCTAAAAACCATGAAACAGAGAGTAATATTTAGGAAATTCAAATACAAGGTAACAAAGTGGTTGACTTTAAATAGATAAAGATATAAGCCATTACCCATTTAAGAAACTTGTACAACTAGATTGATCCCCATTTGGAGGATCCAAATTCGAATATGTTAGATCAAGTACTAGAAATTATATATGAAGAGATGAATCAAGGGAAATCTCCCTCACATCAAAGAAGGAAATTAGACATGTGGCTTTCTCATTTGGCCTATAATCCCTAGCTCCTGATGGGTTTTCTGCTCACTTTTATTAGCACTTTTGGGATATCATCAAAAGATACCATTGTAGAATGATTGAATTCTCACTAAAGAAAAATTGTATAGGAGGAGGAATCAACTCTTCTTTCATGGCCCTTGTTCTAGAGAATCCAATCCCTCCTCTTTTTCCAGATTCTACTCCATATCCCTAGGAAATGTCTCATATAAGATTATAGCCATATATTAGCTAAAAGGATTAAGAGACTTATCCCTAAGGTCATCTCTAAAAACCTGGAAGGATTCCTCCCATTGAATCAAATTCTAGATAATATCATTTTGGTACAAGAAATCATAAAATCCAAATAGAAAATCGGGGGAGAAAGTGCATTCATTATGCTAGATATGGCCAATTATTTTGACATAATTCATCAAAGTTTTCTCCTCATGTTTATACACAAAATGGGCTTTTATATGAGGTTCTCCCAATGGATCAAAATTTGTATAGGATATCCTTGGATTTCTCCACTGGTGAATGGAATAGTTTAAAATCTCTTTGAAGTGTCTAGGGGACTCCACCAAGGTTTTCCTCCATCCCCTTTTTTATGTATCCTAATGGATTACACTCGAAGTTGATGCTTATAATATGAACAAAGGAATTCTCACCTCCTAGGTATCAAAATTTTCCAAGATATCATAAATTCCAACCACTCCCAATTCGCTGATGATACCCTCCTTCTCAAGGGGGGATCTACAGTCATCACAAGGATATTCAAAATTGTTTTAGACAACTTTCTTCTAGCCTATGGAGGTATGAAGAAATCTGCAAAGTCCTAATTTTCACATGGAACATATCAACAACTAAGAAAAAGAAGATTGGAAAGATATTTGGTTTTACACTCTGGAACACTAGAAGGAAGTCTAATACCTTGGCATTCCCATTTGAATCAAATCCTATTATCCTTAGGCTTGGTTTAGGGTGAACTTGAAAGTTAATGGAAAACTAGAATATTATGGAGATAAATGGTTAAATATTCTGGGCCACATTATCCTCGTTAAGGTTGTTCTTTCTGTCCACCCTCTATACCATTTCTTTGCCCTCTTAGCTTTCTAATACATTCTTCTATGTCCAGGCTCAAACATCAAGAAGCTCCTATGGGAGTGAGGTAAATCTACTACTAAAATGTTTTACTTGGTCAATTATCCATTGTTAAAGCACCAAAATTGCATGTAGGCTTGGGAATCTGGTATCCCCTACTAATGAACTAAGATATCATGGAAACATTCTCGTATAGATTCAAGTTGTATCTTGACTCTTGGTGGGATCAATTCATAAATATAAATATCTTCATCTGGATCTTAGGAGATGCATTGCCCCAATTCTTCCTTCTGGCCTTACATCTCCTACCTCGAAACTCATTTCAACAGTCACCAACCTAATAAATAATCATATTTGTTGCACTCTAGGGAATGTTTATAGTATTAATATATGGCTATACCCAATCTTGTATCATTCCCCTCTTCAAGAAACCCCCACCTAAATTCCTCTCAAATATGTTTTGACCTCTAAGAAGAAGCATACATTGGCTCATATTTCCTAATAGGATGATGTGGGCCACTAGAAAGGATAGAATCACAAAGGTATTCTACTTAACCTCCTCCCCCTTGTGAAGATCATGGAAGAAAATATGATTGGATACAAAAAATGGAATAAAAAATTTAACAACCAATTAGGATGGAAGTCTCACACTTACACTATCAGGGATGGATATGAAGAGCTATTATTTTCTAAGAAAGTTCCCCTTAAATCCTCTATTTGGGTGTAATGCCCTCCTCCCACATCTACCCAAGTAAACATCCAACCAGGGTAAACATCTGACGAGAGGCTACTATGATATAATTCAACCTCCTAGGTGACCTTAAGGAAGTGGAATCGTTGCAAACACTTTAAACATATCTTCCACATCAGCAACAACACTCCCATGAGACATTCTAACCACTCAGGTATAATACCGCTGGGTCACACTGAGTTTTTAATCTATTAAACCTATGGATGCTCCCATGTTATGGGCAAACCGATATCCAGAGAGCTCTAGACGCTCCCACAAGTCTGAATGCCTGCACCTAGGGACTCTTTCTAGCAGACCTATGCTAGAGTTCGTGAGTTTTAAAGAAATTTTCAAGCCCATAATTCTAGCCACTGCCTAGAACTTATTGTAACTTCTCGAATCTGTTAAAAAAATGATGAAAAGACTAACAAACCAAAAAATAACTCTAGGGCTAGGCCTGACCATTCCTAGCTGGAACTAACACTATGTCAAACACTTCGCATCAATGCAATATATAGGTCTAGGATACAAGGCAGAGCATGAACCACTGAAAAATCTAATGAGAAATGATAAGAAGGATCACCACCTTCTCCCTTGAACTATTATGAAATCAATTAGGTATTGCATCCATCATTTTAACAATTACAAGTAAATAAATGAAATAACCATGATATAAACCAATCAATTAACCATGCTTATTGATGAGCCCCAGAATTGGGTAACTTATTGGGCTCATTTTTCCCAAGAGTTCTTCGCCAATCCACCATTTTTCATAGTTTATGCATGTTTTTTGAGTATATTTATGTTAGTTGAATGAATGAGGATAGTCACTTGACCACGAAGGCTAACACGTGGTTATTGCAGACTTTTGGACAAATTTTGGACCAAGGCCAAGCAATTATGAGCCACATGACAACCAAGAATGAAGGAACAAGGGTGAGGATTCATAGGAAGGGTGCCTCCTACATTAAATGGCCCCTTCCTTGAAATCTCCACCCTCAGCTTGGAGTTCAGTAGTCCACCGAAAAGGATTCCCAAGGGCAGTCGAGCAGTCTTATGTAAAGTGATTGATCATTGGCAGTTTGAGCAGCCAAGCCCCTTGAGTTAAGGAGGTTTGTTGGAGACCCTCATAGTGCATAAATAGGAAGGCTTCCAGCCTTCATAGGTTGCTTTTTGAACAATTGTATTTTGCACTATAGTGCTGTTATTTTCTCAGCTCATTTGTAGCTGCTGCTGTACAACTTCCTTTGTGACATGGTTACTTTTGAGTAATGGAAAGCAGCTTTGTTTGGCATCAGTTATGAGCTTTTCTTAGGAGCCTGTAGCTCTTGGGGTTGGGCCCAACCCAAGTGCCAAGGCTTCCTTTGTGTACTGCTATTTTTTTTTAGTGTCTTTGCAAAACAATTTCTGTTAAGTAGATTAAAATCTTGCTTGGTTACCTAGATCATAGTTGATGACTAAAAAGGCTTTTCATGTTCAGATTTATTTGATAGGTTAATAATAGAGAAGATCTTCAGAAAAAGGTTTTCAAGCACCTTTGATCTCACCTCTCCCTCAGTGGAACCATGAGCTGGGACCAAGGTGACCTTGCTGCCACCAAAAACACTATCTTTGCTTCATCATGCAATTATTAGTGTTCGATTCTCATTTGCAGAAGTTGATACTAGTTGTGGTTACATGCTTAGGTTCAGGATTACTTCGTTTGCATAGATATTTCACATTATTTCGTTGCAAATAAACTTCTGTTCATTTTCTTTGCTGTTATTTAGATCATACTAGGTTAAAGTAGCTAGGTCCTTGATTTTCCAAATCTTTGTTTGATCAGTTTGAGCAATAACTTGCAGAGCACCTACAACACTTCTTTATCTGCCCGTACTCCATCAATCCCACCTACTCTATCCTCTCACTTAGATTCTTTCCTTACGTTTACCACATTCGCTCACTTTGCCCTAATTCCCATATTTTTGTGCAACATTGCTCTGCTCCTCCTTGAACAAATCCAACCATCCTCATCACTCCTTAGCTCCATCTACGAGGTCCTAGACCTCCTCACATCCTTATCTCACATCCATACCCACTCCTTCACCTTTCTTCCTCCATCAACCTTCCAAAATCCCCTTTCAGAACATCCTGTAGAAATTACAGAACATCCTGTAGAACCCCTACAGACTTCCTGTAAGCTCACGAAAGCGGTTTCTCGATATCCGAACACTGTGAAACTCTTTGGAAGGGTGCTAGGGACCCCTTAGGACCTCTTATAACCTTCCAAACCTCCTACAAGCATTTCCTTTCGCCAATCCACCTCTACATAGTCAAAAACCAGTTAAAGCACATGCATGATAATTCTAACAACTTACTCAAAAATACAAAAAGATGTTTATTTCATATTTTACTGTAGAAGTAGCTTAGAAAAATGCATTTCACCTTCCTAGAAGTCAATGGAATCTCTTTCAGTATCTTTTGTCCTCTTTCTTGCATTAGTAGGGCTAGTTGGTAAAATTAGGGTTTACTAGGGTTTGCATTTCCTTTCAGCTTTTCACTTTCTTTCCACAAGTGGATTAGCTTCCTTTGAGTTAGCTTCCATCCATCAGTTAAAAAGATTCTTCTCAGAGCTCATAGAAGTTGGATTAAGCTCCTATCAGACTTGTGCCAGCTGACCAAGTGACAGCCAGAGCAAGAGCTAGTACTTGTGCAAACGGCACTGTCACTTCCAATTTTGTTACGAACTATGGGGTTGATAAAAGTAAAGAAGGTAGTCCCAGGAGTTGCAGCATTATTGCTGCAATACTGGAGCCCACCATATTTTTGGCGCTGTTGCTAGGGAAGCGTCAGAGTATTTGTGATTGCTACTTTTCTTCTATTTTGCTACTACAACCTTTTGCTAAATAGTTTATTTCATTTCCATTCTGCAATTTCATTTCCGCAAAAGTAGACTAGACATTTCCTGCTTTCCTAGACTAGCATTTCAATTTTGCAAGTGTAGATTAGCATTTCAATTCTGCAAGCGTAGATTAGCATTTCAATTCCGCAATTTCAATTCTGCAAGCGTAGCCTAGCATTTCATTTCTTCAATTTCATTTCAGCAAAATAGATTAGTCCTTTCCTGGTTTCATTTCAATTCTGCATTTTCATTTCAACAAGATAGATTTTAGTTAGTTGTAATTCAATCTATTTTAGTTTTGCAGGTACAAGCAAAAAAAAAAAAACAAAATAAACCAAAAATATTTCATTTCGTGCCTCGTAGGGACAAAGACAATACCGAAAAATTCTTACCCAACACCCCCACCACATCACGGAGTCACCCTTCTCTCTTCTTTGGTGGCAGTGATCCAGAAGAACCTATAGGTGAACCTCCAGAGATATACGAAGATCCTATAATAGAAGAAGAGCAAGAGAACATCCCTCTTGAGACTATGGTTGAACACATAAACGGTATAGGAGATGAGGAGAGAATAGAAGGTGCCTTTTCCATCTGAGAGACCAATGGGGACATGAAAATGAAAAACATAAGTCCCTCAGCCTTACCTCACTTCCATGGATTGACCACTGAAGACCTTGATACCTTCTTGTTTGAGTTTGTTGTCCTTTGTCGAACTGATGACTATGCTGAGGACAAGAAAAAGTTGAGACTCTTTCCTTCTACCCTCAAGGATGCAGCACTACGCTGGTTCATGGGGTTACCTGGAAATAGTATCACCACTTGGGCTCAGATGCAGCAAGCCTTTAACAACAAATACCGAGACTACTGTAGGTCAAAGGAAACAAAGGGAGAGATCTTTCGGATGACCATGGGAAGTGATGAGTCTTTAGAAGACTGTGAGGAAAGGTTCCAACTTAGTTATAAACAGGCCAGGTGCACACTTGACCCTGAATCTCTGAAGCTGGTTCTGCTCTGAGGAGTCCCTGGAGACCTTCTAGATACCCTCCATTTGCTAGCTAGAGGAGACATCTACCAATTGCCTTATGAGGACATAAAGGCTGTGTTTAGAAACCATTCTAGGGCAGCCGGGAAAAGAGGTAGGGGGAATCCATTTTTAGCTAGTGCCACCTTCTCCAAGCATGAGTTTGCTAATTAGATGGAAGACCTCAAAAGCGAGATGAGACAGACCATTCCCATGCAACTGGATACTTTCTGAATCCAACAGAAGAAAGAGGAAGCTGAGAGGGCTTTTTCCATTCTCTGTCCCAGATGTATGAGGAAGCATTCTAAGAATGAGTGTCCATTACACTCAGTAGAGGTATGTTTTGTTTGTGAGGAAGACCACCCCACAAACCAATGCCAAACCTTACCCAGATTTGAAGCCATGTACCAGGGAACTGAGGCAACCACTAAACCACTCTACTTCCTCAACCAAAGGAGGCCGCATGGGCCTAGACCTTACCAACAGGGGATGCAAGGGACATCCCAAGCTTATTATAGCCCCAACCAATCCACTCATATACCTTCTTGGGGTCCCCCTGCTCATCCTTCCTGGTCCACACCTCGTCCGTGGTCTTATCCATCTCAATACCATACTCAACCTACTGCTTATTCGTTTCACTCACATGTCCAGCCACAACCTTAGTGGAATGCACCCCAGCCGGGGTGGAGGCCCCAATACAACTCTCTTCTCACCATTCTACCTCCACCACCTGCTCAACCGCAACCATCACCTCCTACTCTTCCAAGAAAACCCCAAATGCTTGCTCAACTGAACCCGAACACCAACAACAGACAGGCCCAGTAGGTATACACTGGGGAGACAACATGCCCTACCTATGCAGTGGAGATCCAGGAGATCAACCTACGATCTGGGAAGGTCCTTCCAGATCGCCAGCCTCCTCCCCTGGAGGATGAGGAAGAAAAATAGGAAAGTTAACCCAAGCCATTCCACCCTTTGCTAAGCGACTAACTGTAACCATGCAACCAAACCCAGAGGAGACTGATCTTCTGGGAGAACTTAAGTAGTTGTGTGTGAAAATACCACTTCTCCAGGCCATAAAAGATGTACCAATATACAACAAATTGATCAAGGAGAAGTGTTTCAGGCACCTAGGTAGGCGCAAGAGAGATGCCTCGACTATCAATGTCATAGGACAACTATCCGATCTAATGTTGGGGCAAGTAATCTGTCTAAAATATTTGGACCCTAGGAGTCCTATAGTTGATGTCCACATCAATGGCACCATAATCCCCCACACCTTGATTGATCTAGGGGCTAGTATTAATGTGATGACCAGGGACACTATGCTTAAACTCAACCTTCAAAGTTCCTTAAGGAAGACCTCGATAGTACTGCAGTTAGCAGATCGCTCCACTATGACTCCCCAAGGGATTGTGGAAGATGTCCTGGTCTCTGTTGACTCTTGGGAGTATCCTGTGGACTTCTTGGTCCTTCAGCAAAGGCAAAACTCACTGGATACCCCCTCATTTTGGGAAGGCCTTGGTTAGCTATTGCGGATGCTTACATCAACTATCGAGCTGGAAGCATGACCATCAAGAATGGGCCTATGTCCAAACAGCTAGTCCTATACCCTCCTGCCCAACCTCTACTAGAACATGACTTACCACTTTGGTTGGAAGAAGGAGATGAGGATGAGGTCTACTCTGCACCATTGTGCATAGTAGAAGCCACCAGGGGAGGCCCTCAAACCAAGGATGACTTGATTGAGAATTTGATTCAAAATGCACCTCTCGATGCACTGTCACTAGAGGAGTTGGTGGAAGGTACCCAAGCTAGTGATTTAGTGGAAATTTGTGTGGCTGATCCGACCTCTCCCAGAGTTAAGAATGTGGAATTTGGCCCCAAAAGAACTTTAAAGATTAGCTCCTCCCTATCTCCCTCCCAGGAGAAGGAGCTGTATAGCTTATTGAACAATCATTTGGATGCTTTCGCTTGGAGCTATAAGAAGATGAAAGGAGTCCACCCTTCGGTATGTACCCATCACATTTACATTAAAGAGGATTGTAAACCAGTCAGGGAGCCTCAAAGGAGAATGAATCCAGCCCTTAAAGACATTGTCAAAGAATAATTGCAAAATTTGTTGGATGCAGGATTCATCTACCCCATCTTTGATAGTGAGTGGGTCTCACCTCTAGTGCTTGTGCCCAAGAAAAATGGGAAGTGGAGAAGCTGTGTAGATTACCGGGAACTTAACAAAGCCACCAAGAAGGACCATTTCCCTTTGCCTTTCATAGATCAAATGTTGGATGGACTAGCAAGGAAGAATTTCTTCTCTTTTCTAGATGGGTTCAGTGGGTATAATCAGATCCAAATCAGCCCAGAGGACCAAGATAAGACCACCTTCACTTGTCCATGGGGTACCTTTGCCTACCGGGTCCTTCCCTTTGGGCTATGCAATGCTCCTGCCACTTCCCAGAGAGCAGTATTGAGCATATTTCTGTAGAAATTTTGAATAGTATGACATTTATTCACAGATATTATCTTGATTATACACTATTTGTGGAATCATGCATAATACATAACCTCCTCTACATTGATCATCAATTTTGCGGAATTAAGAAACAATCGCATGTGCACATTAAAGTATCAATCACACATATCAACACAATATATCATGGGGAAATCATGCACCTAAAAACCCCCAACTATCTGTGTATTATATTGATTGAGAACATGTCACAATACATAGTTCAATACTCCTCACAAGTACTCAATACTATCTCCACCTATTACACACAAACTAGCTCAGATCTGAATCAATAACTGGCTCAAATCTCCTCCTCTGCTTGCCCGCCTCCACTGTGCAATCCTGCATGAGGATAAAATGATAATGGCTGATCCAAACTCATATTTCCCTTGTGTAACACTACGCAATCCTCATTGGCAATCTCAATCCACTGGTTGTGCAAATCACATGCACAACTATAGTCACAACTGATAGTTGTCTTGTCCTTTCACTCATCTGTAACACTTGTCTCCATTGAACTGTCCATGCACTGAGTTAACTAATGTATTCCTCAGTTTATTCATGAGTTAATAATTAGTAAACTAATTAATAACTACATCACTCATCACTAGTGTATTTGTTAGTTAGACTAAATACAACTAGTTCAACTAAGTCAAACTAAACACAACTCCATCAACTCCTCATTCAACTCCACCAAACTCAATTACTTGAGTTCTAACTAAAGTCCTTCATGCAATAGCTCAAGTAACCCATAAGAAAAGTGTATTTCATTTTGGCAGTTGCATGTGTCACATCTGTAGCTCGAACTGAAGTGCTCCAAGAGAATAAGATAATGTTTATAGTCCAAATATTATTAAGAGCTAATAATATTCGATTGTTCTATTTTTAGCCTGGCACTCTAAAAATAGACTCATCCATATTTCTAAAAATAGAGGTCCATCTATTTTTACCAACATGACTAATCATCCACAAATAGCATCCTGAAACTCATAAGCCATGATCCATATGTCTAAAATAGACATAGTCTAAAAATAGACTTTGCGCCAAAAATAGCCTGCGGGCCCACTTAGTGAAGGTGACTTCTTTTCACTAAGCTCCATCATCTTGTTGCATTTTCAAAACTCCCTCTCAATAAGATATGGATTATTTGCAACCCCTATCCTTTCTCTGTGGTATTCGAGTTTGCTCTTGGTGAGCGCGTTCGTCAAGATATCAGCATCCTGATCCTCCGTGGGAATATATGAAAGTAACATGATTCTCCGTTGCACAAAATCTCTGATATGATGGTACTTGATGTCGATGTGCTTGGATCTATCATGAAATACTGGATTAGCTGAGAGTTTAATGCAAATCTAGTTATCATAGTAAATCATAGTAGGCTCCAAGTGTGACCTAAACAACCCGACCAAGATCTTCCTCATCCATATAGCCTCGCATGCAGCCAAACTTGCTACCATACACTCGGCCTCTGCTAAACTGAGTGCCACGGATCTCTACTTCCTGCTATACCAAGAAACTATTGTCGACCCGATACTGAAGATCCCTCCAGATATGCTCTTTCTGTCCATTGAGCTCCCTGCCCAATCTGCATCTGTGAAGCCACATAGCTTCACCTCATCCTCCTATCTGTACCACAATCCATATCCCGATGTGCCTCTAAGATAATGCAATACATGCTTGTCTGCCTTCTAGAAGAGCTTGGTTGGCTTAACCATAGCTTGTGAAAGCTGGTTAACAACATAACATATAACGGGTCATGTATTGACTAGATACATAAGTGACCCCACCAACTGTCGATAAACAGTAGCATTCTCCTTCCTCCAACCTCCAGGAAGAGGAGTATCAATGGGCTTGCAACCATGCATGTTGAACTTCTCCAGTATCTCTCGGGCATACTTACCCTGAGAAACAAATAGTCCATCACTGCCCTGCCAAATTTCCAATCCCACGAAATAATGAAGGAGGCCCAAGTCCTTCATCTCAAACTCTCAAGCAAGATCCTCCTTGCATGAAAGTATCAATAGCTCATCTCCCATTAGAATCAAATCATCTACATAAAGTACAATGATAAGCAACTTACCCTCCACCACAATCTAGTATAGGTTAGGATCTGCCTCACTCTTGGAGAATCCAAGTCTGGTGAAAAAACTGTCTATCCATGTGTACCAAGCACGAGGTGCTTATTTCAACCCATACAACACTCTCTTGAGCTTGCACACATGCGACTTGCTGCTGAAGATCTCGAAACCTTCGGAATGCTCTATGTACACCTCCTCCTCAATGACTCCATTGAGGAACGCAGTCTTCACATCCATCTGATGGATGTGCCACCCCATCTGAGCTGAGAGAGCAAGAATTGTCCGTGTGGAAGAATACCTTGCGACAAGTGCAAAGGTCTCCTCATAATCGATCCCCTCTATCCGTGAGAAGCCTCGGGCAACAAATCTTGCCTTGTACTTCTCCACACTCCTGTCAGCTGCTTGCGTCACTTTGTAGATCCATCTCGAACCCACCACTGACTTCCCCTCCGGTCTTGGGACAATCTCCCATGCACTATTTCTAACAATCGAATCATATTCTTCCACCATGCATCTACCCATGGGGGATCCTCCATAGCTTCCTCGAAAGAGGATGGCTCAGTCATGACACATTTGCTCACAAGAGCCATGTATCTAGTGTATTGATCAGGTGACTGTCTCTGTTTGCGCTATGTTGTAGGTGGTCCTACAACCTTCTCTGCATATTGAGCCAGTCGCTCAGCTTCAGTAGTGTGCTTTCGCCCTCTGATGGTTGGCGCTGCATGACTGGTCTCTTCCACTCCATGAACTTCATCTTGTGGTTGATCCACATCCTGAAGCTCATCCTTGTGAACTAATAGCTCCTCATCTGCATGCAAGTGTGGCTCCCTCTCAAGCAAACACTTCATGGCTTTCTCCTCGTGAAATTTTATATCTCATCGCACAACAGTCTTGCGACTGTTTGGAAAATACACACGATAGTTGTGGGGTGTATCAGTGTGCCCCACAAATATCCCAACCTCTGCGATTAGCTCCAACTTCTTCCTGGCATCCTTGGTCACATGCATGTAAACAGGAGAACCAAAAATCCTCAAATGGGAAATATCAGGCCTCTTACCAGAATAAGCTTCCTCAGGTGTACTCATGCCAAGTATCTTATGAAGACAACAGTTCTGCACATATACTGCAGTATTGCATGCCTCCGCCCACAAGTGAAGGGGTAGGCTCTTATCATTCAACATCGCCCATGCAACACCCACGATCATTCTGTTCTTCCGCTTAGCAACCCCATTTTGCTATGGGTTATGGGGAGCTATGAGCTCTCTTCGAATCCCTTCTGCGCTGTAGAAGTCCTTGAATTCACCAGAGATGAATTCACCACCATTGTCGCTCCTAAGAGCCTTCACCTTCTTCCCCGATTCCTTCTTGACTAGTGCTTTGAACTTACAGAACTTTGAGTATGCCTCGCTCTTCTTCTGCATGAAGAAGATCCAACACTTTCGAGAGAAATCATCAACAAAGATCACATAGTACCTGTGCTTTGTTGTTAAAGCTACTGAGAAAGGTCCACACATGTCTGTGTGAATTCTCTCAAGGATTGTCGTGGCACAACTATCTTTCTCGTGAAAGGTGGCTTTCACAATTTTTCCCAAAGTACACCCCTTGCACTGATCTGACTGCGTAAGAGTGCCTTTAGGAAGCCCAATAGAAATCTGCTACAGTATCTTCAATGCTCCATGGTGAAGGTGGCCCAATCTCTGGTGCCACAGCTCGCCATCATCCCGGTTCACCACTCCTTTTTCCTTGCATGCCATTACTGCGTAGCCATCTACATGCAACTGATACAGGTTCTTGACTCGAACCCCTATCTTCCGGGTTTCTCCAGTTGTCTTACTGTGCAGGAAAGCCTTTCCCTCGCTAAAAACAACATCATATCCCTTGTCTTCTAACATCGCCACAGAGATAGGATTCTTCTTCAATCCTGGAACATGCATCACTTCCTTCAATACGAAGGGTTTACCAGACTCCCTCTCAAAGGAAATGGTACCGATACTGGTTGCATTGTATCTACCATCATCGCCCATCTCGATGTGCACTCCAAGATCTTTCTCATTCAAATCAGAAAACAAATCTCGATCTCCTGTCATGTGAAAAGACACACCACTATCCAAGAACCATACTGATCCCATCACACTTGATACCAAGCATGCGATCAACGAAAAATCTAGCTCAAACTGCGAGGCTAAGGCCTCTCCCGCTGCAGATCTAGCAACTTGCTTATTTTTCTTCTTCTGCAGACAATTTGTGGCATAGTGTCCGTGCTGGTGACAGTGAAAGAACTTCACCTTGGACATGTCCTGCTTCTTTCCTTTCACACCAGAATGAGAAGCTTTCTTGTTCTTCCCCTTCTTTGCTTTGGTAGCCAAAGTGCAATTTTCTTCATCAGATGCCTTTGATGAAGATTCGTCCCTGGTATTCTGCCTAATCTCCTCTTGCACAAGATCCAACCAAAGTCTCTCCCATCTTGGCAATTTCTCCCGACCATTGACAGAGTCCTGATAGGAATGCCAACTCTTCAGAAGACCAAGGGGAGCCAAGCTCACCAAGTCCTCATCATCGAAAATCACCCCCACACTTCCCAACTCATCCCAGCACTGGGTGAACTTCATGAGATACTTGGGCATACTATCGCCTTTCTCATACTTTATGTTTATGAGTTTATCCTTGAGCACCAACTTTCTCTGGTCGCTCTTTCTTTGGAATAGATCTGTCAATGCTTTCCACATCAAGTATGGAGAAGTCTTTCCATTGAGGCTAGACACAATGTGATCCCTCACACCCTCCAACATAATCGTTCGACACTTTGCTGTCTTCTTTTGCCAATCCCTGACTTGAGCAGCATCAGTAGGTTTTGGGACATCTGCATCTATGAACTCCTTCAACCCATTATCATCTAACACCACCTCCATCCTATCCTTCCGTGCAATATAGTTCGCGCTGCCCTCAAGGGCATACTCCAAACAATCCATTGAAAGACATTTCAACTTTGACACCAAGAAAACACTGCTGCAAATTCGAATTCCACCAGCTCAAAAGCTCAACCACTTCTGATCTAAAATTCATGAGAACAAAGTATTTCTCATACAGAGATCAACTTTATGGGAATTCACCCGATATCTCACCTTCCAAAAGAAGGATGAATCTAGAGGCTACCTGGCCCAATTACAGACTCTGCCTGAAGAAATAAAATGTAAACACTTTCTGAATAATAGATCCGATGATCAACTATCCTCTGATATCATGTAGAAATTTTGAATAATATGACACTTATTCACAGATATTATCCTAATTATACACTATTTGCAGAATCATGCATAATACATAACCTCCTCTATGTTGATCATCAATTTTGCAGAATTAAGAAACAATCGCATGCGCACATTGAAGCATCAATCACACATATCAACACAGTATATCACGGGCAAAGAATGCAGCTGAAAACCCCCAACTATCTGTATATTATATTGATTGAGAACATGTAACAATACATAGTACAATACTCGTCACAAGTACTCAGTACTATCTCCACCTGTTACACACAAAATAGCTCAGATCTGAACCAATCACTGGCTCGAATCTCCTCCACTAGTTGCATGCCTCCACTGTGAAATCCTGCATGAGAATAGAATGAGAATGGCTGATCCAAACTCGTATTTCCCTTGTGTAACACTACACAATCCTCATTGGCAATATCAATCCACTGATTGTGCAAATCACATGCACAACTATAGTCACAACTGACAGTTTTCTTGCCCTTTCACTCATCTTTAACACTTGTCTCCACTGAACTGTCCATGCACTGAGTTAACTGATGTATTCCTCAGTTGATTCATGAGTTAATAATTAGTGAATTAATTAATAACTACATCACTCATTACTAGTGTATTTGTTAGTTAGACTAAATATAACTAGTTCAACTAAGTCAAACTGAACACAACTCCATCAACTCCTCATTCAACTCCACCAAACTCAATCACTTGAGTTCTAACTGAAATCCTTCATGCAATAGCTCAACTAACCCATAAGAAAAGCGTATTCCTTCTTGCAGTTGCATGTGCCACATCCGTATCTTGAACTAAAGTGCTCCAAGAGAATAAGATAATGTTTATAGTCCAAATATTATTAAGAGATAATAATATTCGAATGTTTTATTTTTAGCCTGGAAGTCTAAAAATAGACTCCGCCCATATGTCTAAAAATAGAGGTCCATCTATTTTTAAAAACATGACCAATCATCCACAAATAGCATCCTGCAACTCATATACCATGATCCATATGTCTAAAAATAGACATAGTCTAAAAAATAGACTTTGGGCCAAAAACAGCTTGCGGGCCCCCTTAGTGAAGGCGACTTCTTTTCACTAAGCTCCATCATCTTGTTGCATTTTCAACAGAGCGAGATAACAACATCCCATATTTGGTGGGATGTCTACAACTACTATGTCCATCACAATACTCTTTTCTAGGCACTAGACTAGAGTTACACATAAATCCTTAATCAAACCAAGGCATTTGACTTGGCTAGAGACAAAGGAAAACAAATCCTTATATGGTCTAGTGATATCTAAGTGTAGTCTTTCCATGATTGCTTTTGGCATCAAGTTATGGGATGCCCTTGAGTCTAGCATAACATTATGTAATATTTTGTCATGAATGTTCAGGCTAATGTAGAAAGGAGGGATTCTTCCTTGCTGATGAGTACAATTCACCTCAGGGCCAAAAAATAACTCAAGTTGATCATCATTCAAAGTGACAACATCTTCTCCATCTCCTATATTTAAAGTTTTAGTTATCTGTGATCTATATGATCCATTATTTAATAATTCGGTCAAAGGAATTGATATCTTCAATTTTGCTATTTCATTCTTGAGGTTGAAAGGGAGTTGAGCTTTATTTGTTTGGACGAGATCTTCTTTAACAAATGCAGTTTGTGTGTTTTTATCTTTTTTTTTCAATACTTGGCATTTCAGTCCATGTCTCAACAATTTTGTTTTGATTACTCCTATTTGGAATGTTTTGAGTAACTATCTTGGTTTGAGTTTTAGATGAAGTTATATCTATAATTTTCGGGGTAGAAGTCTCCTATGTTCCCCTAGGAAGGATTTGTAAAATTTTAGTGACAAGATCTTCTGTTATCTTTTTAGTTTGGGTCTAGATTGATATTTTGGTGGGAGCTTCATTGTTCTTTTTACTTCTTAAGCTATATTATTTCTTAACTTCATATATAGATAACTCATAACCCTGTTTAAAGTCGAAGGACTCACTGTATTCTAATTGCAATTGTTGCAACATGTACAACTCCTATTCTTCTTGAGTAAGAAAAACATCATCTTCATTTTTTATTCCTAACAAGTTTATTTGGGTTTCATCCCCTTCTTCATGGTTCTGTGAACCCTTGACATAGTTTTCCTGGAAGGGAGGCCTAATTTGCTGATCTAGTATAGCATTCTTTCCAGCATTAGGATTCTTCTTGAAGTTGGTGTTTCTTATTGGGGGTGGTTGTTGATCCCACTGAGTTTTTCTTTCCATGCTTTCTAATCTATCCATTATTCTCTCTACACTCTTTGCTAAACTATCTATTTTACCATAAGAAGTGGAAGTTTCCTCTTTAATTACAACTCTCTTATCATTTCTCATTCTAGCTTTCTTAGCTAATAGGTCGAGCTCTACACTAACAACATTACTTTGCATTTGTTCCAATGTTTTAGGGTTTCTTTCCCTTAATAGGTATGACATGTTAGTGTCAAAACCATCAGGGAATTTGATTAATGCTAGGTCAGGTGGAGGCTTAATATTAGCATGGATTGCATTGTAGATGCTATTGAGCCTAGTACAATAATCCTAAAATGACTCATTAGGATCTCTTCTAATGTTATCATATTTAGAAAGTATTTGCATATGGTTTTTATTTCTCTCCCATCTATCAATGAATAATCTATGAAAAGAAGTTAAATCTACAATATGATTAGTTGGTAAAGCTTTGAACCATTTCTTAACATCCCCAGTTAATTTTTGGGAAAACAGCCTCATTTGGACAGCAGATTCATCTATCTCATGCAATTCGAAATAGTTAGTCATTTTGTTCACATGTTTTTGGGCAGTATATTGACCAATAGTATGAAACAAAATTATTTTTCTTTGATAATCTTTGGGCATGGCATGGAGTTGTGCAGGTAAAACTAGAGGTGCATATCAGTCTACCATGGCTTGGATTCTGGCTTGACTATGGGGTAAAGTGTTGGTACTTGAGGAAGGGCTTGAAGTAGATGGAGATGAACTAGATGAAGATGAGGAATTTGGTTGGATGGGAAGTTGATGAATGACTGGTTTAGGAGAATAGGCTGTGGTGGATACAATGGGTGAGGTGATGGTAAGCAAAGGTGTATCTACAGTGATTGAAGATTGTGTAGAAATTCAGAGGCATCAGCAGTGAGGGCAACTAGTTCAACAAATTGTTGAAGGTAAGCATCATCTATATGGCTTATCAATGTAGAGGTTAAAGCTTCTAACTTATCAAAAATGTCCAACATAAGTTCATCTAAATCCAGATGGATGGGCACCTTTTTTGATTCAATAAGTTGAATAAAATTAGGGTCTAACACAATTTCATGAATTGCATTCTCTGATTTAGATCTAAACAATGAGAGATCAAATGACAAATCAAATGGGATTTGCTCTAATCTTGATAATTCTTCAGGGAGTGAATTTTCTTTAACTAACTAGCTACTACTTGCTTGAGTTTCTACCTTTTTTGTTTTTCTTAAAATCCTATCTGGGTTATCAACTATATTACCAGGGTTTGCATTTGGATTTGTTTGGTATAGTGAGTTTTATTGGGAGCCGGAATTTTAGTTTTTTAATTGTTTTCATGAAACCTTAAAAGAACAACTTATAAAATTACTTTAAGTGGCTCAAGATGAAATTTAAGGTTTCCTTAAAGTTTTATTAGACTGAGGATCAAAGTCCCCAGTATGGTTGCCACTATGTTATCACTCCAAAATTTCTTGAAAGTTGTTAGAAAAAAGAAATGATAGAGGTAACCACAAACCAACTATGGAGATCAGGATCTAGCTTTCCTAATCTCAGAGAGGGCTCTCTCTTTTTTATTTAATTTTGTTTAGTTATTTGATTTTAGGCTAGTTATGGTTGTGCATGGGTTTTTGATTCAAATTTGAGTGGTGGGATCATTTAATTTGATGAACAGAGGTTTGCTTTTACCATTGGGATATGGGGTCAAATTCCAGACAAACAGGACTAGATAAAGTTCTAAAAACAGTGTATACAGGGCAAGATAGAGACGTTACTATAGATCTCAAAGGCTTGATGGTGAACTGGTTTCCAATCGGATCCAGGGAGAAATTAAGGGTTCCTTAGGCCAGATTATGAAGAGAAAATAAAGAGGTCAACTGGGATGAGAGAGAAATTAAGGGTTCTGAAATCCGGATATCAGAGGAAAACATATAAATGACTAACTATACAAAACAGAGTGTACTTAAACAAATTCTGAGTTAAATTTCCAGTTAATTCATTCAAATTTATATAACATTTAGTTTTATGAAACACATAAGAAAGTAACAAAATCAGAAAAAGAAGATAATTCATTACAATAGCTCATCTCATGAATCCTGTAGTGCAAACTTTTTATTACTTGCTCCAGTCTGTTGACTTGAAAATTGGTACAATAACCCTTAGGTTTAAGATATAAATAACTCTACAAATGTATAGCAATCCACACCCTCAATACTTCGATTTATGAAGTATTTATACCAAAATATGATACAAAATATCCCAAACTATCTTGGAAACTAATCTAGGAGAAAGAAGTATCTTCATGTAAGAAGAGAGAGATAGCTATTGAATTGCTACTTGTTGTCCCTATTATTTAGGTTCTGTTGGCTTTGATCTTTTGGTATTTTTCACTTTAATCTTCTTTGTTGTTTGGTCTTCACGTTAGATGTTGTATTTACTTTGACCTACCTGATACACTTTGACCTAGCTGACCTGTCAATATCCTTTTACTTTTACTGTACATTTTACATTTTTACTATGTATTTCTATAGTAAATCATTTAGCTTCTCCCATGTCTCAGCATCTGGTAATTGGATATTGAGCATTTTTCTATATATTTCATCCACCTTTGTATACTTGGCAAAAGTAGGCTTATTGACAAAAATGTGTTTTACCTCATGTTTGAGGTAAAACAAATTTTCAAAAGTTTGATACAATACTTTTCCGGTTGGTATGCCCTTCATGGGTGAAGTGTTCACCTCATCTTTGTCCACTTTCCTGATCTTTTTATTATAATCCTCTTTTTTCATTAGCTTATCGTTTATAACTAAGGGATTTGGTAAGCCCTTTTGCCTCAAAACTTCATATTTAACCATGAATCTGTCAATTGCCAATTGCATGGTTTGGCATTTATCCTCCAAGTTCAACATCAAATTCCTCTTGGTGAGGACCTTCTTAACTTCCAAAATTGTACCTGTTTTGTCAGGTATCTCCAATTGTTGTATCTCATACTTGTTCTTGGAGTTGATGAAGTGAATGATCCTTGCAGCTTCCTCTTGCATGTCTCCAAGTTCTTCTTTAACTGTCTGAATGGCTTCTATAGCCTACTTTATTAGATCAATTTGGTCAAAAACAACGTGGATGGATGGCCAAATATGATTGATAGAGTCAATGATATTGCCCATTGTTTCTCCTTAAACTGACCTAGAGGTTCATTCAGTGTTAGTTATCTAGGCTTTTGATTCTTTCGGTCATCCTTGTGGACTTTTGTTGTTCTTCTTTGTGTATGATTTGGGCTAGTTTGTAATCTGTTTCCAAGATGGTCACTTTCTGCTTAAGGTTGTTCATCTCAATGGTTGAATGGACATTTCCTCCATTGCTTTAGCCAACTTGTTTGCTTCATCACCTGTTGACCCTGTCACTGTTTATCCTGTTGTTGATGTAGTTGGTGTAGATGCCAGTAGTGCTATGGCCATTGCAGTTGTGGGGGCCAAGGATGCTGCCAAAGTAGAAGGTACAATAGTGGTAACCATTGAGATGACAGTTGAAGGAGTGTCATCAAGACCAACTTGTTTGGGCTGAATCAAGCTATCCATTTTTTTATCCATCTCTTTTAACTGATCATTCAGTTGCATCACTAGGTCCATCATTTCTTCATGATTTATTTGACTCTTCAAGACCTCCTTTGTCTATGAGTGTTGTAAATGAGGCAGCTTAAGTTATTTCTTGAGGGTTGCTACATCCTCATTCTTCTTTTTGATTAGCTGTTCAATAGCCTTAATGTCACTTGGATCATGGCCTAGTTCAATGACCAAGTCCTCTAATGACTTTATCCTGTTGTCTTTAGCCTGTGAAGAGGCCTTCTCCAACTTGTACTGAGTTGTCACATTGTCCAGTGAATCTTGCAACTTGTGGGCAGCCATGGCCTTTCCTATAAGGGTGGAGTAAATCATTTCTCCAGCTTGTTTGTGGAACTCTATATGGTCAATGGTATGAACATCCCTAGCCATCACCTCAAAATTAATCTTCCTATAGTCAACTGAGGTCTTTGGTTGTTGCACAATGGGCTGCAAAAATGAGACCTGCATATTTCCTTCTTTGATGTCAAAGGATGACATCAATCTGCTCTGGTTGTGTGGTGTATGTTTGAAGTATTGGGCATATGTCTCTGCCTTCAACTTCTCATTCGTCATCTTTATTTCTTTGAGCCTATCTTTGATATCCTTTTCCCTGTCAGCTGGCCTCACAAAGGAAGAACCTCAACACTTTATTGTCTCTCTATCATTTGGGTGTTGGAGGTTGATGGTTGCTATGTTTCACCTGATGTAGCCATGTCTTTGCTTCTCTACCCCATTGTTTCAGTGTCAGTTATTTCCACTAATTCAATATTCTCCTCTTCTTCAGACACAAAATTCAACATGGGAATTTTCCTTTGCTCAAACAGCTCATCTGTAGTCTCCATGGCAGAGTTGGATGCCTCTTCCCTATTACTCTTTAGATTCTTCTCCTCATTGGCTGGGGTCTAAACGATAGGAGGAATGTTCATTGGTTCCCCTAGTTCTAGGACCTACAGGAAAGTGTTCTAGTCAAATTGTTTTTCAAGATCAATCATTGTGTTTTCAACATCCACAATTATGTTTTCCATATCAATCAATGTATTTTCCAGGCACTAGGATTGGTTGTAAAAATATTCAATGTCAGGTCTTGGGTGGTGGATGTATGGTCCCAACTTGAATCTAAGTCTAAGTTTATTTATAACCCCATGAGGGTCATACTTCCACATGAAACTATTGCTAAATTTCATCTACTATACTATTTTGTCAGCCTCTGGTCTAATCTCTTTGTTGTTGCAAATGAATGGGCCCTTTTGGTTTTTCATTTTAAACTGGGTTTTCTTCCTAGTAGATAGGAAGTGGACCTCATCAGAGTTGATGGTTTGTCTAAAGTACTTAAGTGCAAATATCCTCATAGGGAGGTATTTAGCAACTTATAGGTGGCTAGTTGGTAGCCATAAACTTTGATCTCAATGTGGTTCTGGTATAAGTACCAGTCTCCCACCTCCTGTTATTAGACAATTGTAGCACCCTCTTGATCTCTTGGCTGATCCTAGGTTGAGTGTCACCGGTCAGCATGTTCATGACTGGGTATAAAAATGAGTCTATGAAGTCTTTGTAGGTAAATGCTATGGAAAATTTCTGGACCAAGGGTGTCCAGTAGACCACTGATCTCTCTTTTCCCTTGGTATCCAAATTTTGGATACTTACGAGGAACTTGACTTCTTGGTAATTGTTATGAAACCAACTCACAAAAAGATAGAAAAGATAGATCAACATCTTAGAATTTAGCCTCTTCGAGGGGGAAACCTCCTTTACATTACACAAATGAATGATTCTTTGATGATTCAAATGACAAAACCTCCTTTCTATATATAGCAGTCTAAGGAGTCACAATATAACCCAGCTGACTTAACAATAATAATATAAAGCCACAAAAATAACAATAGAGGGATTCTATGGGGCACAGTAATAACAATATGGGGACAATAGGGGCACAACAATATTAATAAGGATACAACTACAATAGTAATGGGGTAATCACTAGTAT
>APFE031682941.1:44686-66081 GCA_000404065.3 Pinus taeda
CTTGAGAGTGCATCCGCCACCACATTTTGCTTCCCTTTTTGTAGATGATTTCAACGTCATAACCCAACATCTTTGTGACCCACTTTTGTTGCTCTTCAGAGGATAATCTTTGTTCTAAAAAGTATTTAAGGCTATCATGATCCGTTTTTACCTTGAAGTGTCTTCCCATTAGGTAAGGTCGCCATTTCTTAAGTGCATGTAGTATTGCCAACACTTCCTTCTCATAAATAGCTTTGTGTAAATACTTTCCTTTGATTGGACGACTTTCAAAAGCAATGGGTCTTTCTTCTTGCATTAAAACAACACCAATTCCATTTCCGGAGGTATCGCATTCCACAATGAAGGTTTTTGTGAAGTCTAGTGTAGCTAAGACTGGTGCTTGGCACATTGCCTCTTAAGATGTTCAAAGGCCTTCGTTGCTTCTGGCATTCATGACAATGCATCTCTCTTCAATAATGTTGTTAGATGTGTTACTATTCTCTCATAGTCCTTAACAAACTTGCGATAATAGCCTGTCAACCCAAGAAATCCTCGTAGATGCTTTATGGATGTGGGAATTTTCCATTCCTTAATGGATTTAATTTTGCTAGGGCCTACCTTAACACTTCATGAGATACAAAATGACCTAGATATTCCACCTCTTGTACTCCAAAGAAACATTTGGATCTTTTTGCATATAATTGTTTCTCCTCCAATAGTTGTAGCACCCTATCAACATGTTCAACATGATCCTTCCAAGACTTGCTGTAGATTAGTATATCATCAAAATACTAACACAAATTTTCTAAGGAATGGTTTGAAAATGGAATTCATTAAACCTTGAAATGTAGAAGGTGCATTGGTAAGGCCAAAAGGCATGAACAAAAATTCATAATGACCCTCATGAGTTTTAAATGCTATTTTTGGAATGTCTTCAGTCTTCATTTTGATTTGATGATATCCTGAACGAAGATCCAACTTGGTGAAGTAAATTAATCCATGCAATTCATCCAGTAATTCATCAATGATAGGAATGGGAAACTTATCTTTAATAGTGAGCTTGTTGAGCTCCCTATAATCCGGACACATGTGCCATGATCCATCCTTCTTGTGCACCAATACTACTGGAGCAGAGAAAGAACTTTGACTCGGTTGAATTGTACCAACCTCTAGCATTTCTGCAACCATACGCTCAATTTCACTCTTTTGGACATAGGGATATCTGTACGCCCTGATGTTTGGAGGAACACTTCCTGGAATTAGATGAATAGCATGATCATGATCATGCACAGGTGGGAGACCCTTGGGAGTCTCAAATACCTTGGAATGATTGACCAAGACTTTTTGGAGATCTGGAGAAATAGATGATTCTGATGTGGAAACATATAGCGAACATAATTGTGCAATTACACCTCTTTGTTCCTTTTTTAGAAGCTTTGTCATACCATTAGAGCTGATTATCTTTCCTTGTTTCCCTACAATACCCCTTAATACAACTTCCTTTCCTTCCATAGAAAATTTCATGAAAAGTTCTTGAATATTAAAAGCTATTGTACCCTAGGATTGTAGCCATTGGACTCCTAGTACAACATCAGCACCTCCCATTGGAATGGAAAGCATTGGGATAGTCAATACATATTCTCCCATGGATAGCTTGACATTATGGAATTTTCTAGAGCAATTTATTGTTCCTCCATTTACAATCATCACTTGACACTCTAGTGCTGGATATAGGAAGCAATTCAATTCTTTTGCTACCTTACAATGAATAAAATTGTGGGTACTTCCTGAATCAATCAACATTATTACCTTTTTCCTCTTGATTTGTCCTTCTATCTTGATGGTTTAAGGAGTAGTAATTCTTGCCAATGCATTACAAGATATCGTCAGATTCATTTGTTCTTCATCTAGGCTTTGTTCCTGGAGTATATCCTCTTCTTTTGACCTTTCTTGCTCATTTTCTTCTTTCTCTTCACAATTTATGTAGAATAATTTCTTCTCAGCACACTTATGACCTTTAGTGTATTTACTATCACAACTGTGACAAAGCCCTTTTGCTCTTTTTTCTTCCAATTGTTGTGGTGTCAACCTTGTAGGTTGTGGAAGACTAGGGACAACACTTCCATCTTTATAGTTGTGAGTGGTATGCTTCTTGGTTGCCATAATTTTGCTTTCCATTTTTCTTGCTAACCTGAATGCCTTCTATAATGAATTAGGTTCCCAAAGGCGAACATCATGTTGGATATTATCCTTTAAAGACCCTATGAACACATCAATCCTATGCTCCTCTAGAATATCTTTTACCCTTATGTTCAATGTGCTCCATTATTGAACCCTTTTGTTTGAGACTTATCAATTGGCTAAAAAAAGTGTTTCTTTTTGTATCCTCATAATTTGCTATCAATTCTTCTGTAAAAATTGCCCAAGTGATAATTACGAGAGCAAAGCCATTGATACCATACAAAATGATTTGGTTCCAAATATAAAGTTGCAATACGTACCTTTTGTCTGTTATGCACGTTATTGAGATCGAAAAATTGCTCCATCTGTAATATCCATGTTGTGGGATCCTTGCCATCAAACTTCCTCATATTGATTTTTGGAATATGGTGGGTTTTTGATCCAACATTAGAGTCTATGAAATCATGACTAACATTTATTTTTTTCACATCATGAGTTTCCTTTACTATCCTTTCACCATTGGTAAGTATTTCTTGTAGAAAATTTGTCAAATTTGTCTTCAAATCTATCTTCAAATCGTCAATCTTAGCTTCCACACCCTTTATATTAGATTCCACACCATTTATCTTAGTTTTTGTTAGCTTTTGTGAGAGTGAAATTTGTTGCACTTGGTCTTGTAATTTTGATATATCATGTAGCATTTCTTCCTCTTCTTCATGAGTTATGCTAGAGCTTTCAGGTTTCTTACTAGGTGTTTGCATTTTCTTTCCATGGGGCATCAGTTACCAATAATAATTCTCTATTATGCCCTTTGAATTCTTTCAAAATAAATTTTCAAACCAAGCTTAAACAAAAATTTTAAAAAATCTACACACCTTTTTTCACTTTGTAGGAGCTCGATATTGCCTCTGATGTATCTCTGTAATTTCAGATCATCCAGTTCTGAAATTGTGACCTGCAGTAGCCCTCTTTTTCCTCTTTCCAATGCCCACAGTCTTATCCCAATTGGATTCTTCAAGGAAGAGTAATGCCAAATCTCCCACAGTGACTTCATTATAGACTAGTTATGTAGAGCGAACTTGTACGATGTGCCACGTGTCTTTGTTTCGACCTTTGGCTCTAAAAAATATATACAAGAAACTAAAGTCTGTCCTCTTTCTATACCTTCTTACAAAATTTCAATCCAATGCTCAGAGAGAAAGTTATGATCATTTTCCCCAGGTCACCTGTTTGGAATGTAGTTCAGGATTCTACAACAAGACCAACTTCCTTAGATCATATCTCCGCAAATATAGTGCGAAAAGATCTGAAATTGGGACCCAAGGTTCAGTGCAATTTTTTATCAAATGAGTCGTTTTTTTTTTCTTCTGAAACATCGCAGAAAAAATTTATAGTGAAAATTCCACGATGACCTATTTGGAGCAAAAAAACCCTAGAATCCAAAGCTTTGATACCAAATGTTATGAAACCAGCTCACAAAAAGATAGAAAAGATAGATCAATGCCTTAGAATTCAGCCTCTTTAAGGGGGAAACCTCCTTTACATTACACAGTGAATGAATTGATGATTCAATGAAAAAACCTCATTTCTATATTAAGGTCTAGGAGTCACATAAACCCAGCCGACCTAACAATAATAATATAAAGGCACAAAAATAACAATAGAGGGATTCTATGGGGCACAATAATAACAATATGGGGACAATAGGGGCACAAAAATATTAATAAGGGATACAACTATAATAGCAATGGGGTAATCACTAGTATTATAGGGACCTAACAGTAATATAAAAACATATGAAACAACACTGAAGAGTATTTGAAAACTCTTTCTGTGGACAGTATGGTAAATTACTCATGCATTTTGTCTGCAATGAACTAAGCATAATTGTATATGATAGAAGGAGGCTTGCATGGGGTGAAAATGGGCAGGAAGGCCAGGATGACCTCATCCACATGCTCATCTAAAATGTATCCTAGGATGCATGAGAGCATGCTGATTATGTGTCTGCTAGTCTCTAAAAAAATGGTGGCAGCATAGGGTGGAGTGCCTCTAGGAGTATGGCGGTCTTCAATGGTGAAAGTTTGGAAGATTTTCCTTATCTTAACCAGGTCTAGGGTGATATAAAGGCCCAATAGGTCTCCAATGAATAGAGGGGTTTGATTAGAGCTAGGCTGGAGTTGTAACATTTGGTTCATGGACTCTGGTGTAATGGTGAATAAAAACAACTGGTTTGGGGCAACACTAGCCCTTTGGCTAGGGATATAACAAGCATGACAAAAATTTGATTCCCAAAGGTGGATGTCATCTACAAGGTTTAGAAATATGTCCTTACTCCAATAGTGGAGGCTCAGAAGTTATTTTGGTAAATTTGATTCCCAAAGGTGGATGTCATCTGCAAGTTTTAGAAATATGTCCTTACCCCCCTCACAAGGTTGGATGGAGTAGCTGTGTTTCTTATTTGGAAATCCATGTTTTCTAGTGCTAAATGGTCTATGACTAGGTGAGGGGTTGACAGAGGTATAACATCCAGAGAGGTTTGGGCAGCCTTTTTTTAAAGGAAAAGGTGTGAATTAGGGTTATACAGGTTGTAGAAGTGAAACTTTGAAAACTTTGGTGGAGTAAAGGGGTAATTTGCAGTTTTCAAAATAGGGGTTTGGGTATTTGGGTGGAAATACTCTCAAATTCAGGGAAAATTAATTAAATTCAATTAATTAATGTTTGAATTAACTGTATGTTTTCAAATTTGAGAGTTCTGTTTTGGTTTGTTCTCAAGATACATAGAAATTGGTGGTTCAGGTTGCAAACTAGTTTCAAAGGTGACTGCAGAGGGTACGGTTGCTTTAGTTATGCATTGGATGGCTAAATTGGGTGTCCGGAGCATGTTCGAAAGGTAATCAATAGTCAAATTTTGTTGTAGAGGCTCAAGGTGGCGTAGGAAGACTTAGGTAGCTTTCATAGTGAAAATGAGCGAAAAAAGTTGAAATGGGCCTTTTTGGCCTTTTAATCGACAACGGTTAGAATTTGGCACGGAATTCATAATGAACAGTGGATGGTTTAGCTTTTGGTGGGGAGGCAGTTTTAGGGGCCATCACACTGCTTTTGGCAATCAGGCAGTATTTCCCCGAGAGCGCGCAATTTTCCCTGGAGGTGCCACGTAGCCGAAAAGGGCCCGAGAAAAACCACAAATCACGTGTGCTCTCGGGCTGGTAAAGATTGGAAAGAGAATTAGCACGATATGGATGCGCGCCGTCAGATCTGGGGGTGAAATATCTAATGGCTGTCGTGTGGTAAAACTACGTGGGCGGGAAATCGGGGTGAAGGTTTGTGGGGCACAGGGGATTAATTACAATTAATTGTAATTAATTAATGAATAAAGTGAGGATTAAAATATAATGGGCGGGTTAATGGAGTGGGACCAAGGTTAAATGTGGCAGGGTTTTCTTTAACCGCACCAGGGGTTGGTGGGTTAATAGGTTTATGTTGGGGACATATAAATCGAGGAATTAATTAAATAATGCGGGGGGAATAAAACTTAGGATAAAGGGTTTTTATGTATTTTTAGGGAAATTAATAAAGGGGAATGTGATTTTTTCAATGGGGAGCAGGTTTCACACTAGGGAAAAGGGGCTTTAGGTAGGGGAATGAGTTTTGGAGGGTTATTTTCTGGGAAAATGTGTGAAACCAAAGAGTAAAGGTCAAAAAGAAGGGAAAAGGGTATTTTCATAAGATATGATGGGATAATGGGAAATTAGTAAGTATGTAGGGGGGGATGAAATGAAATGAGGAGAAGTTAATTAAACCAACTTGTGAACATATTTTCACTTTCATAACTACTCGTACACACTGAATGTAGGATTAAGCATGATAAATGTGTTTATGCTTTAACAACCTTGTACTTCTGCAACCTTTCCTATACGTACTGTAACATTTTTTCTTCACTTTATTGGGTGCATTTAAGCTAGCAGACCCTTTCTTTCCTTTTTCTTTTGAAAACAAAACTATGTAATTCTAACCTTATATATTCCAATGGCTTAGATTAAGCTTATTAGCACATTTTTATTTCTCTACCTAAGTATTGATCTACCAAGGTTAAATAGTTTGGCTAGATCTTTATTCTCTATCTATAAACATGAAATTTAAAGCATGAATTAGTCAAGATTAAGCTAGTTGACTATCATGGGCTATGGAATTTATGACAAGCTGCATACAACCATTATTTTCACATTAAAGTAAAAGTAGTGGCACTTAAATTTGCACACTTTCATGATTTGTTTTTGTTTGGGGTTCATATTTTTTCATTTTTTGATATTTTCTTATTGATACAGAAGTAGCTCACAAAAAGATAGAAAAGATAGATCAATGCCTTAGAAAGGGGAAAACTCCTTTACATTACACAAATGAACAATTCTTGGATGATACAAATGACAAGATCTCCTTTCTATATATAGGAGTCTAAGGGTCATAATATAATCAGAGTCGACATAACATAATAATGTAAGGGCACAATAATAACAATAGTGGGCTTCTATGGGGCACAATAATAACAATATGGGGACTACATGGGCACAACAATATAGTAAAGGGGTTGTACTAATAACAATGAGGGGTTACATTAGTAGTATATGGACCTAATATGCCCCTCTCCTTCAAAAATTGTTGTCCTCAACGCATGAGTAGTTCTTGATGCTTATGTATAAAATTCTTGTCCTCCCATGTGGAATCTTCATAGGGTAAGTTCTTCCACTTGATGAGATACTCTGAAATTGATCGATTTCATAGTTGTCGAGTTCTTGTTTCTGTGACTATTCCAGGTTCCAATATGATTTTTCCTTCCTCGTTACGTTTTGGTAATATTGTTTGAACTGGGACCTTCTGCAACTTTTGAATGAGTGGCCACACTTGTTCCTCCTTCTTCCATTCATCCCTTACTTCGTTTATCCAATTTGGTTGGATAAGAGAAATAGCACAAAATGATGCTTCCACATCCTCATCCTTTCTTAAGAGTGCACCAACAACAACATTTTTCTTTCGCTTTTTGTAGATGATTTCAAAGTCATAACTCAACATATTTGTGACCCATTTTTCTGTTCTTATAATGATAATATTTGTTCTAAAAAGTATTTAAGACTATCATGATCCATTTTTACCTTGAAGTGTCTTCTCATTAGGTAAGGCCTCCATTTCTTAAGTGCATGTAGTATTTCCAACATTTCCTTCTCATAAATAGCTTTCTTGAGATGTAGACGTAAAAATACCCAATCACCTACATCAAAACTTCTTTTAGTGCACTGTTGATCTTCCTGTTGTTTCATTCAATTCTGCACCAAAGTGGCATTATCCTTTAAAAGTTGGAGAACTTGTTGTTGATGCTCAATGTGATCTTTTAATGCTTGAATTTTTTTCTTCTTGATATGTCCTTCTATCTTCAGAGTTTGAGGAGTAGTAATTCTATCCAATGCTTTACAAGATATGGTCAGATTCATTTCTTCTTTCGCTGGGGTTGGTTCCTGATGTATATACTATTCTTTTGACATTTCTTGATCCTTTTCTTCCTCCTCTCCACAATCAATGTAAAATAATTTCTTCTCAACACACTTATGACCTTTAATTTTTTTGTTATCACAATTGCAACAAATCCCTTTTTCTCTTTTTTCTTTCAATTGTTGTGGTGTAACCCTTATAGGTTGTGGAAGGCTAGGAGAAACAACACTTCCATCTTTATAGTTGTGAGGGGTAGACTTCCTTGTTGGCATAGCTTTTCTTTCAGCTTTGTGACAAAGCCATTTTACTCTTTTTTCTTCTAATTGTTGTGGTGTTGCTCCAAAGAAGGTGTTTCTCTTTGTATCCTCATAATGTGTTATCATTCCCTCTGTGAAAATTGACCACATAACAAGTTATTTACGAGAATAAAGCCCTTTATACCATAAAAATTGATCTGGTTCTAAATATGAAGATGCAATACATACCTTTTGTAACAGTGGTACACCATGTAGATCAAAATATTGCTCCATCTGTGATATCCAATTTATCGGATCCTTGCCATCAAACTTCTGCATATCTCCTTTTCTTGATTTTAGGAGCTCGATCTTGAAATGACTGTAACTCTGTAATTTCAGATCTCCAAGTTCTAAAATTTCTTTCAGTGGTAGCTCTCTACGTTCTCTTTCTAACGCCGCAAGTTCAATCAAGATTTGATTATCCAAGAAAGAGTTATGCCAAATCTCCCACGGTGACCTGATTATAGACTAGTTCAGTAGCACAAACTTGTATGACATGTAACGTCTCACTTTTTCGACCTTAGTACCTAAAATTGATATACAGAACACTACAGGAAGTCCTGTTTTTGCAACTTCTTACGAATATTCAATCTAATGCTTAGAGAGAAAGTTATGACGATTTTCCCAAGGTGACCTGTTTGGAATGTAATTCGAGAGTCTACAAAATATCTACTTCCTCAGATCATATTCTGAAACTATAGCGAGAAAATATTTGAAATTTAGATATGAGGTTCAGTGCAATTTCATCTCAAATGGGTTTTTTTTTCTTCTGAAATGTCGCAGAAACAAAGTTATAGTGAAAATGACATGATGACTTGTTTAGAGCAGTGGAATGCTAGAATCCAAAGCTCTGATACCAAATGTTATTGAACCAGCTCACAAAAAGATAGAAAAGATAGATCAACACCTTAGAAATAAGCCTCTTCGAGGGGGCAACCTCCTTTACATTACACAAATGAACAATTCTTGGATGATACAAATGACAAGACCTCCTTTCTATATATAGGAGTCTAAGGGGTCATAACATAATCAGAGCCGACATAACAATAATAATGTAAGGGCACAATAATAACAATATGGGGACTACATGGGCACAAAAATATAATAAGGGGGTTGTACTAATAACAATAAGGGGTTCCATTAGTAATATAGGGACCTAACACTTATTCTTTTTGTCTTTTGATTATTCTTTTAGGACATACCCTCTTTAAATTTTTAAATTTTTAATATGGAAAACATTTTGATGAAAGAAAAAGTATGTACAATATTAAAAGACTAACCATCGCGAATTCAAAATTATGAATCCTATTATTAGAGGACGCTAACAGATTCCACAAGAGATCTTTTGAGAATATTTTTGAAATTTTTGAAAATTTTCTTCCAACCCCTAATAGTGGAAAAAACGAAATTCATACTCTGGTTACTTGCCTCTTAGCCAATGTGATTTTTGGGGGATTTTAGGTGTATGATCTAAAGATTGTGATTGAGGAGTAGTTTCAAGGGTGAAATGTGAAGGTCTAGATTGATGTAAAGGTGTAGGAATCTATTGATATTGGAGTTCAATTAGGCTAGTATCTTGCAATACAATATCGCAATTACTTTTTTAGTGATTTCAAATCATGAGATATAGCAACTCAAGACCTCCCTATTTCTTATCTGGATTTGTAAATGTCTAAATTGAGATTAAATTGTTCAATTGAGATAATATTTGTATTATTTAAATTTAGAAAAATATTTGTTTGAAAAGGTGTAGGAATTTTCATTTAATATTCAATCTACCTATTCAATAATAACTACACTTTCATATAAATATCTCAAAAGAAAAAAAATAAAATCGTACAACTGACCTTGATTGAAGTTTTTTGCTCCATATTTTTCTATTGAAAATAATGATAAGGCTATATCATCTTTATTAGTTCTTGGCTGGAAAGGTTTAGTTCTAGTAATTATTCTAAAAACAAACAAGAAGATGGCATGCCAAAACAATAGTAAAAAATACCATTGAAACAATGACCAAATCAAACAAAAAATAACAAAAAAAATAAAATAAGAGCAAAAGGGGATATCACTTTTCACTTCCCAGTGTGGTCACCAAGAAGTACATTGATGAATAATCCGATTCAATTTCACCATTACAAATCCTTGGTTGGATAGTCCAAGAACTTGGGTATTATTCCCAGTTTATAGCTTAAATAAAACTATGGTACAACTTCAAAGTAGCAAAAATAAAAGGAAAATATTTGCAAAACATAGATGATATTTACACATGTAAATTTAGAGAAAAATATATATACACGAATGCAATGTTTAACAAGTAGTAAAAAAAATGATTGGACTTCTAAATTCAAACTCACAAACATGACTATCTTTAAGTTACTGACTTATATATATTACTATTTTCGTTTAAAATAACATTCCATTAAGAACATAATTACAATATACAATGTAGATGTGGTTGTAATATACCATCATTGAAATTTACAACATTTTCATTAGGTTTAGGTTCAAGTATTTCTTGTATTCTCAAATGAGGTCTCAAAGATGGAGTTGCACTATTTTGATACACAGGAGGAATGCATGAAACATTAGGATACTAAAGATTGAGGTGACCTATGGTGGCTAGTTGGTGGAATTTTTATGAATCCACATTGAAATGTGCTGAAAACGAACCATTTTGTTTCTTCTATAATCCCACTAGGCAAGAGGCGTATTAATTCTTCCACAAACTCTTCCCTATCTATGAGAACCTGATTTCATATCTGTAAATAACCCAAATTAAAAATCATCTATTAAAAACAGGTGAAGTTGATTCATTAACTTGTTTGTCATTACAATCACTACATTCCAAATGTATTAAGCAAACACTAGTTGATTCTCATGTGGTTGGAAGGGGATGGAGGAAAGGGATTCAAACGATGGAATCGATGAGGGAGGAAAACATAATGAAATAATTAAAGTTGAAGTCTACAAAACTTGGAACCCTTAATTTCTTTTGTGAAATCATTATTGTCATTTTTTCAATCTATTTTTTATTGATCACACACATGGATACTATAAACATATCTCTATCTTTTGATATGTTTTCTTAATACATATTCTCTAAAATTAAATTCATACAATAATCCTAGAATTCTTTGAAATTAGCATCGCATTTTTTTCTTTGTGATGAGCCCCAATATTGCAACAAAAATGTTGCAACTCTTGAGGCTATCAACTTAAATTATCAATTAGGGGTTCATACAAACTTAAGAGGGACCTACACTGTATGTGCAGCAAAGTCCTTCCTCTTCCTAGTTTGGCTCCCCTTAATGAAAGTTAAAGAAGACAATGAAACAAATTCAAATGAGAAAATATCTACGTAAACCATTAATATTAAGTTGCAAAAGGTAAATAACAATAAGAAAACCTATTCTACTTTTATTGGAAATTAAATGGCAGAAAAGAAATTTTACCTATTTTAAAAAATGTAAAGCATAACGACAACTAATAAAATCTAATCTATCTTACTGGAAAAGAAATGGCATTAATGGATATATATTATATTTTGTAGGAAAGGAAAGTCCTAGATTACTCTCGCAAGAAGGAAATCACTCGTTGCATAAAGTAAATTGTGGAAATGAAATCTAGACTAATTACATAAATCAATATTCAAGAAGTTGGCAATGTAAGAGCTAAATGACAACCTAACCAAGACTTAACTCAACCAAAGTGGCCTCAGAGCATTTAGAGGATATAAATCTTCTTCTATCATGAATTTCGAGTGAATTTGGGCAAGAAATGTTACAGGTCATTTTGTCACATCTGCTCAAATGGCCTGGAAACTGGAGTAATCAACATCCTTGACACCTTGCAATAATCTCTTTGCAAATCCTTAAGCGTTATCTCTCCAAAAAGTCCAGGAATTTTGGTTTTAATAGCTTAAAAACCTCATTTTTGTGCCCATCACACTTTCTCTTCTAGCAACCTGCACTGTTGCATGTTGCATAACTAAGTACCTACGCTGATCAAACATATTTCCTTTGTTGTAGGTTGGATGGTTCTAGAATTTAAGGAAAAATAAAAAAAAAATATTACAAATCTTCTTTTTTTCTAGAATTTTCTAAGGTGGTTTTAACCATTTATTATTGATTGAGATCTCGAATTCCATTCTAGAGACCTTATCTCTTATCCCTAGAGTTTATACTCCCTCATATGTGGATCTAAGTTCTAGATTGGTAAAACCAAAAGTACTCTATTTATCCTATAAATTCATTGCATCCCATAGAGTCTGGGTTGGCTTTTGGAGACTCTTAGCTATGCCCTAATGTTGCTTCTTTTTACCTAAGGATACATTACCATATTTGAGTTCTGATTGAAAGCTTTCTTTGTGGCAAAGGAAGGACAATTTTGGTGGGAGACATTTACATGGTCAAGATCTACAAAAGGGTTGTAATCTTCTCCTACATTTCATTAATACAAAAAGTTTTATTTTTCTATACCTGTGTCTATTTGATGCATATGTATTTCAATGCCTTGTTGACTCATTGATTAGATATATTAGTCTATGCTATGTGTATCTTGTAGTTCTATTGATTTTTGTAGTTATTTTCAAAGTTCCATTTATAACAGTTAGAGCCAAAGTTTACAAGCCAAGAGAAGAGGAGGACTTATGTTTTATTTAGGTAATCCTTCTCCCCCATTTTCTAATTTATCTAAGGAAAACACAAGTCTTTTGTTTATGTTGTTTTTAGATCAAGAAACTAGATCTACGGAGTTCATTTTTATCAGTAGGGGAGAATTTTCCATAAAACTTGGATACCCCACTGGGGAACAAGATGTTCCTATAGTGGTTTCCCTCGCCTATTCATTCTAAAACTTTCAATCCGACTTAAAATGACTTGTTTACAGAGTAAATAGTACTAGAAAAAAATAATTATGAGATTGGTAGGGTTTTTGTATCCATTTTTAAACAAAATTATCCCGAACATACTTTCTGGTCTGAGACAAAGCAACCTGGCACACTTGTCTCTCTCTATCTATGCAATGCATCGCACTGGTTCCTTCACCTAGAATGTGATGGTTCCTGTAGGATGAAAAAATGAATTTTTATGCCTTTCTCTGAGTTTTTATTTGATCTAGTGAATTTTCCTAAGTCTCTAAACTAGTCATTGTCTCTGTAAAGCCACTAGTGTCTTTACATTTGAGTTTATTTTCCTTTTGATGAGAGTTTATTTCATTTTTCTTTCTTCTTGTAAATTAGGGCTTGTGAACACTTGGCTTGATTATTGACTGAATAAAACAAATTTTCATATTACAGTTGTAGCCTATGGGAGTTCTGTTGTTCAATGATCTAGCTTCATTTTCATATTCATTGCATTTGAAAATCGAAAAGAAAAGAAAAGAAAAATACTTATTTTTTGCATTGCACATAGGGTTTTTCAAATTGCATTGGAATAGTACATTGAAAGATATTCTTAGGAAGCCCTTGTTTTTGACATCTTTGGTTGGTGCATCATTGTTTGTTTCTTCCTTCCCATATATATATCTTCATCAAAATAAATTAGTTATTTTCATCATGCTAGTTTCATCATAAGAAGTTCAGGTGCATTCATACCATGAGCCTTAAAATCGAAACTTAATAGAGAAGAAATGTAAAATTTATTCAATTAACTTATGGAGAATTTGGAACATTAACAACACACATAGAGGTTTAGGATAGAAGATGTGTTCCGACATCATTAATGTTAGGTGTGTAGCATGATTATCATCTTTATTCGAAGATATTGCCACATTGGACCCTAATTCGTAATGGGCGGCAACATCGCCCATTTTTGCACACCGCCAAGGAGGTCTAGGGGGGGTGATGATGATTCTTTACAGCCATCTCGTCCCCCCTGGCAGGGGATTGGGAGTAGTGCCCCCGTAGCTAAAAAGAGATGTAAAATTTCCTTGTAAAATGTTGTAATTTCATAGTCAATCTGGACTGTTCATCAAGTAAATATTTGATGGCAGAAGTTATGTTTAATGTAGGGTTTTTTGTCCCTAGAAGGAAACCCCTTGCTATATATGAGGGAATTTTATTGTGGTTGTGTAGATGTGCATTCTGAGTGAAAAACAGAGAGGATATTGTGTGAGAGCGGGGAGGGAATTACATTATATCTGTTGTAGACTGCGTCTCTTCATTTTGCTGGATAATTTAAAAGAAAGGACTTGCTATTTCTCTGCAGACGTAGCCCAAATTGGGTGAACCATGTATATCTATGTCTCTCTTGTTTTATGTGTTTTATGCATTTTCTGTGTTTATATTTATGTAGTAAATAATTTTCTAATAGTTAAACATAGGAGGTGTTTTTATTTGCCTGCGTTATATTATGGGGGTAGTTGGTATTCCACATACGTAAGTATATCAGATCATTCTCCAGGTACTTCGGGAATATCAGATGGTGCTCCCTATATGAAAATTATATTACTTGTTATCGTACATGATGCATTAGACCCAAGGAGTACCCATGTTACATACTTTTGATAGACCCTGCTACATGAAAAATGAGAAATACATGAAAAACATGATTGCAATCACGTTTTTCATGTATTTCTCCCTTTTTGTGTAGTAGAGTCCATAAAAAGTATGCAACATGGGTACACCTTAGATGAGGAATCAAAATTTTCTTCCAACAAGTACTCCTGCTTGAAACTTGAGTAAAACCTTAGGGAGATAAGTTGGTAATACGAGTTGAAAAAGTAGTTTTATTATTTTTTAATCTTTTTATTTTTTTACTCCAAAAGTGGTAAATCATCCCCCATGGTTTACATCATCATCTTGAATCCTATTGGTTCTTATAAATTTTATTTTGGTTGTACATTTTTCTTAGGAGGCCCATTTTAGACCTCAAAATTCCCCTAATGAGAATGCAAAGGTTTCCTCCTTTACCTCCAAAGGAAACACCTGGTCATTGTAAGAAAACGAAAACAAAAACTACTGAACCCGGTAGGTCGGAAGCTACCCATTTTGAAACCACATCTAAATTTAATCAACTAGAATCGTCACTTACCCTAGTTACTAAACCCGAAATTACATCCTCACCAATTGGCGAGTCTGACACAGTCAATATTGAAGCCCTTGAAACATTAGAACATGAGGTCATTAAAATTGAGTTTCCCAATTTAGATACTTTGCAACCAAACAAACCTAGGATACTAAACCTATCACTTCAAGGATGTATTCTTATCCTCCTCTAACTTTGTCTTAACCACAACTTGTATATTTTGATCCCGACAGAGAACAACTTCCACTTGGTCTTTTGAGCATAGACAAAATTAATGAAGAGAATTCTCCTAGCCCTCAAATTGTTGTTTGTGTACCATTATTATTGCATTTAATTATGCAAGGAACTATTTCTCTATAATATGATGCTCGATTGAGATCACCAGACAACAAAAGAGAATGGCTAAGAGAACGTAATATCAATCTCTAATCCAGATGGCCATGCATGCAGCTTCAATGCAATTTCTAATGCTACAAAGTATGAGAAGTACCTTGCCTCCTCGTAGGTTGGTGAAGTTTTTTGGGCCTGATGCAGAATCCTTGCACTCCAATCAAGCGATATTTTTTATCCACTCACAATCCAAAGCCTACACACAAAGAAACCAAACAAAGACAACAAATAATCTTCCGCAAAAGATCGTCATCTCAAAATCACACATATAGATTACTGAAAAGCTGACATAAGGGGAAGGAACATAAATTTTTATTAACAACGTAAATTAAAGTAAATCAATATACCTTCAAAAAATAATATCCTCTCCTCCAACTTCTAGTATGGTCTCCTCTCCCAAGAAAACAAAGCTCTCACGCTATAGTTTGGATACTCTCCTCTTGCCCCCTTTCCTCTTGGTGAGATTATATAGGCTTATTCTATCTTAAAACACAATGTATCTAGACACCTAGGGGCTTGAGAAGTTAGGAAAATTCTACAATAATGGACCCCTAGCCAACTCATACACAAGTGGGTCAAGTTGATCTCCTTGGGAATGACAAACTCTAGAAACCTTTTTCACAATTATGATATTTTTCTCAATTATCTCAATTACGAAATAATTATTATCTCATAATTGTAATATTTTGGCAAATTAATTATGAGAAATAACTCAATCATGTAATTCCACCATTTTATCATTGGATGAATCTCACATAAGTGAAAGAAAAGGTGAAAAGAGATGTATTTTAGCCAAAAAATTGAGGTAAGTTATATTGGGATTCTCTCACTATAATGGAGTGACAAATAGGGATATAAAAGATGCCCCCTAATGTATGAGGTCAGAAGAGAAAATGATGGTCAAAATGCATTACAATAATACTCAATGCTTGAAATGGGAGGACAAATCCAAGAATACAAAGCTAGATCGGAGGAACTCAAGTGATGAAGTATCAACTTTACTGATAACATCCCTGAGGAAATCATACCCATGCTCGATCATAAGAATATACTAAACATGGATGGGATAAAATACACTATGGATCCATGACTTGAAGTAATAGAACATGGCCATAAAGACATACATAGTGGGTCCATGTGACTTAATAAATAGAGCATAACCACCAGCAACTAGAATGTGGATCTATGTCACCGTATACATCAATATAACTATGGACACATGATAGGCAAAGAAGTGTCTCAAGATAGTCCTCAAAGTACATATGAGAAACATAAATCTAACGCATCCTCAAAAGGATGCCATATAAGAGTCAGATGTCCCTAACCTAGGGTCTTTGACAGAACCCTGATGGTATGAATCTACACCATGTGAATAGATGAGTTGAAGTCAAACATGGTAGAAATTTCCTGATTACTATCCAATGAGGTAAATTAGTAACCGATGTGGGGGAATCCACAAATGAGGAAAATGGACCCTAAGGTACCTAGTATAATCCACAAAGTGTGAATATATGAGTTGATGTTGAATACCAGTGAACTTGACCAATCAAGAGCCAATGATGTAAGCCCACTATCAATTGCGACGAAACCTACCACTGAGGTCTGCAAGATCCAAGGTACTACAATTACTAGATCAAGCTCCTAGATAATGAATTGAAGACAAAAAGAGAAGATTTGTTGAAGGAGGGCCTTGATGTGTCCCCATCAACCGACACGGAATAGACCAGGATGATGTGATGAATGGATGAAGTCATGAAGCGATGAAGTACAACTGACACAGGGATGGCCAATTGAAAATTTTCAATAGGCTACTGGAGATGGCCAACACAGGTTGAGACTTCCCTTGAACACATAGCAGCATGACACAAGAGTGACTTAGCAGCATGACTAATGAGCACCATGTGATATCATGCAACAACGCAAGAGGCATCGAGGCATGCTCCATATGACTGGAAGAGTAACCAGTCAGAGGAGTAAAGATGCTCATATGGATAGTATGACTCCTAGGCAAGCTAAAACCCAATTGTAAGATAATGAAACAGACAGGTGCCATGTTTAAGGGCAACACAATTGATGTTGCCATTTCGATGACTAATGAAAAATATGTTCCCTCCCTTCTATTTTTATAAGTTCCTTTTTTGTAAAGTTGTCCCCCAAGCCCAAAAAATTGATAAAAGTATACAAGGGGCAACCTCGTAGCCATAATAGATGAGGGTATTCCTTTTTTGTGACTAGTCTATCCTAGTCTAAACAGGGTTAAACTTATACTGGGTAGATGACACTTCAGGTACTTTAACGAGCTTTAAGTAGAAAATTTCACTCAACAATATTTTCTAAATTAAGGAGTTTGAAAAGAGCTTAAATAAAACTCCTCTTGGAGGAATGAGTGGTATAGAGGGTAGCAATTGGTTTTGGTCATGGTGGAAGTACACATGAAAAATGAGGACAAGAGGTGAGCTAATAAGACCACTCATTGCAACAATGCCTCCAAGAAAGGGTAAAACACCAAGAGAAAGTGGATGGTAGGACAAGTAGATGATGGCGATGGAAGAGAGAAAATAAGTCTCATTGTGTAGAAGTAGATTGATAAAAGGTGGCAATCACAAGGGATAAAAATGGTGGAATCCTCCTGGGGCATATATGGAAAAGAGATGAAGAAGAGGACATGTGGCTTAGATTCTAGGTCATGGCCGATCAAAAGGAGGAATTCCAAAAAGGACTAAAAAAAATAACTGCATGGACACCAACTCGGGAAAAAGGTGCTAGCTAGGGTATCCATGAGAAGGAAATATCTACGAACAAGCTACGCCATGCATAAAGGTTGTGGCGAAAGTCACAACTTGATGGGGTTGGACCTAGGGCATAAAAATGGTGCTAACGGTCAAAATGTAATACAACAAATATGACCTACCCCTATATGCTAGGTTCAAAGAAATGCACCTAAGGTCTAATGGACATTGCAAAAGAAACACCACCCTATCCTATAAAAATCATCCAGAAAGACTAGACCCATGGTTAAATCCCATAATGAAATAAATAAACATGGAGGAGGTAAAAACAGGATCTTGTGTTTTTTGGTTTTTTGAGTTTTATAATATTTTGGATTTTTGGCATAAATAGGGCATGCAAAACTAATTGCATCACACAGCAAACCAAAAAGGGTAAAAATTCACACTACTATGTGAAATATGTACAAGCACAACACAATCCAGTAGGTTAATCTAAAGTGTGCCGATAGCCGGGCACAGGCCAAGGGTTTCTATATGCAAACTCATGGAGGGTAAGGGAACCATATGGCTCACCAAAGTAGGGTCATGCAAAAGAAATTCAAACTTCTCAATCTGGAAAGGTTGACCATGCCAGGGATAGTATAATATAGTCATGCTATGAAAATTAACCTGAGGACAATAAGGGGGGTATTGATGGTGTTGGACCCGCCAACATTCAAGGGATCTCCCCAGTATGAAGTCCCAACTAGACCTCACACCATTTGGTGTAGGAGTCCCATCTGGTACGATGGCCTAGTTCCCATTACCTTAAAGATACTTTCTTGTCAGCACATGGAAGTGGTCTACTTTGTCTGAGAACAATGAGGTTTGCGTGCCTGGTGAGTGCTACTGTTACTTGTCTCAAGGTTCTTTCACTGTGGAGAGAGAAGGTGGAAGTGAGTCTACAGTTGAAAGGGAAAAAGTCCCAACTTTTTTAGAGACACACAACACGATAGGACATGCACAACTTCCAAAGAAGCAGTCCACACAGATGCGGTAGTCACACACACAAAAAGTAATAGCACGTACAACACTCAACGGAGTAGTCCACGTGAGTGCGACGGTCGTTATAACAAGTTTATGGAGAGGTTCTATCTAATGTCTGGTGAGGTAGCTCACGCGGGCAGGACAACATTGACAACTTATACAACACATTTTCATAAACATATGTATTAGAAAAACCGAAGAAGTTCAACTGTTTTAAAACAGGTTAAATAAACATGAATTGCAAGTGTTCCAAGATTAGTCTTACAAACAATTAAAATACATGTGTGAAATTGTGTTGGCCTGTTAATGGGCTTCTGAATTAAGCAAAAGTTCTAAGATACATCGATACACCATACATCACTAACCCCATAGGCAGGGCATTGGAGCCACTGCTCACTCCTCAAAGAAAATATTACAGACTCTCAATTCTACGTGGGAGGAGCCAAGGTGAAAAAGTCTTTTACATGTACAAATGATGGGTATTTGTAGCCAAGCGTAAAACTAGTCTTTATGACTGTTTGACTTCCCCCATGACTATTTGACTTTCATGAATTTTCAGATTATAGGACTCTTTAGATTACGTGTGGGTCTCTTCGACTTCCAAGTTATATTACATTGATTTAAAATAGTATGGCCCACAGTAGTGATGTGGCCGACATGACTCATGACACGACTAGACATGACAGTGTTGGTATGTTCATGCTACTGGTGGTGTCCATGTTGAGTTGCAGTGTTGTGAAATCATGGATGTCCTCTTGGTGTATCATAGCTTCACCTCCGAATGACAAGGTGTGCAGAGTCTTTGATGGTCTTGGTGTTTGCTTGATGTTGCATGTGAACGTCAGTCCTTTCCTTGTACTTTGGCATGCTTCACATGTTCAACTATTCGTGAAAAAATCTCCTCACATGTTCATCCATTCATGAAAAAATATCCTCACATGCATCATCTGTTCGCAGAAAAACTCCTTGTATGCATCATTTATTCACGAGAAAATCTCCTCTCATGCATCGTTCATTCATCCGTTTATGGACAAATCTCCTTGCATGTGCTCTCCTTGTTCATCATGCCCATCATCGAGTCATTTCTTATCCATGTACCTGTATCTGCAATCACTCATGATGAGATGACATAAAATTCATAAACCTCCTAGTCTTCCATGATGCATTGTTGTTCGCTTTCATATGCAGGTGACTAGGAGAGAGGACAAGGCTATGAAATTGCACAAGGTAGAAGATTTCAGGATGGGATGCGGGCTCTAGGCGCTGCTGGTGAAAATTAGACAGAAGTTAGTGGGGGACTAAGATGGGTAATACAAATCAATAATGAGTGTCTGTGAGATCTAGCTCGGCTGGTGGGTAGATTTGCACAATTTTTTGGAGGAAGAAATGTAGGTAGCAGAGGGACTTGGCAGAAAAAACTATGCAATTCCTTCGGGGAGCTGGCAGTGGGCTAAAAGAGGCTTGCTGGGAAAAAATGTGTCTTTTTTAGGGGAGATGGAAATGGGCTATAGGAGTGCTACTAGTGAAAACTAGGAAATTGCTAGGAGGCTGGCTCGCTGGACACCCCATCGTATCTTTTTAGCTGATTGGGATGCTGGGATGCTGGACATCCCATCATAGTTTTTGAGCTGAGTAGGATGTTGGGCTACTAGTTGACTAGTCATGAAAACTGCGTATTTTTTCAAGTGAGTAGCAGGCCAGCTGACTAGAAAAACTGTGCAATTTTTTGAGGGAAGCAGGCATGGACATAGGGTGTTTGTCCGGCATGTCAGCACAATTTCTTCAATTAATGGAGTGAGCAAGGTCTATAACTTTTGTGTAATTTCTAGGGAGTGAGTCTCGGGGTCACTGCTTGGTCAAACTCTCTGGTTGACTAGATGGAGGGTTGGTTGTTTCAATTGCGGGCAATGAAGATTGAGATGGCTTACTGAGAAAATTTTTCACTTTTCTAGGTGATAGTTGATTTGGTCGATTCCAGGATTGTATAGTTGATCCAGACTTAATCATGAACGCAACAAATTACAGAGATAACCATATACACAAAGATGCAGCGGAAATAATACTTCATTTCATTAATGGAAAATACTGAAATATGCTTACAACCAGAAATGGAATAAACCAGCTAGGGCGATGGCAGCTTATCTCTGAGAAGAGATGTGTGGCTACATGCCTCTGAACTGTGTTACAATGAGGCTCGAAGGCCTATTTATTGTTGAGAAACAATGGGAAAACCCTTCACATTCCAAAACCTAACCCTGGAAGATGAAATGCCAAATTGTGGGCCC